>JARFJB010002198.1:2655000-2810000 GCA_036346205.1 Vesta saturnalis | reverse complement strand
AGGCATCGGTGCTGGCAGATCCAGGACGGACACCTTCTTCTTGTCTTCCTTGTGCGGCGTCGATGGGGCATCTGGTTGTGCCTCGGAAGGTGGGAAGACGTCTTCCGCTGGTCCTGGTTGTGGTGAGTTCTTAGACCGCTGTCTCTTCTGTGCGGCGATGGCCGGAGGTGCGTTGCTACTCCGTGGCGGCTGGCGCGACATGCTGAGCAGCGACGGGATCTGCTGAATGACTTCCGAAATTTCTAATGGTGCTTTTAGCTTACGCTAAGTATCGATGTTAATCGTTCGAGTCCGAATTCAAGGATGATATAACCAATGGTCTCAGGAACATATGGGCCTAGCTGTCAATGGATTTCAGCAAGACATTCACGGATTTAATGAATCTTGCAAACGTTACCATATTCCCAATCCAACTTTCCGGCGACATTTGAAATGGCCAGGATTTTAGGCAGGCCTTTTGTATAAGCAGACCAGTTTGGTAATTTTACGTACTTTGTTCTATTTATTACCTAATGTAGTTACATTCTTAATGTGTTTATTTTTTAACTATTCGTATATTCATAATCTTTTCCAAAATTAATTTAAAAAGTCACTACTTCAGATCAGAGTCTGCAAAATCTTTTAGGCAATCCAAACGATCAAGTGGATAAGCAGGATAGGTCGGGAATTTATAAAATTAATTCTAAAAATTGTGAACAAATATATGTACGGAGAACTAAACAACTTATCAAAATTCGCTTTAAAGAACATTTACCTCATATCAAATACAAACATTGAGACAAGTCTGCCGTAGCCCTACATATGTTTGATAAAAATCATGTAGCAGACAAGGTATCTTTAATCAAACATGTTAATCATAAGTTCGAATTTGATTGCTATGAAAGTTTGGTGTAGAGATCTTCAAAAACAAACAAATTCTAATGTATAATGGCGATCAAGCACCTTTAGGCTAGTCAGAACTCATTAAACTTTCAAGATATACACTTTCATTTTCTCCAGATAAGCAAGGAAGTACTCGTTGATGATACACACACATATATATATATATATATATATATATATATATATATATATATATATATATATATATATATATATATATATATATATATTTATATATATATATATATATATATATATATATATATATAAAATAAAATAAATAAATAAAATAAATCTCTTTAGTTCGTCCCAGTCGACCGATAATGATTATAGATTAGCTAGTGTAACTCGTTTGGTGTTTTTTAGATTTTGTGTGGTACATGGGTGTATTTTGTTTGTTACAAGTCCTGCCACAGTTCCAAATTTTCCAGCAGTTCCTAACTTCATAATTAAAAAATAAATTAAAGAGTTCCAAAGATTGTTGTTATTTGAAACAAAAGGCGAATCTCTTAATTGCGAGTCTATATTACCATGCACCCAAGAATGCGATTTTTTTCGTGAAATTTTGGTTTTTATTTTTTTTTGTAATAAGCCCAAAGGAATATTTCCATTTGTGTCATCTTCGGTTTCTTTATCCTACTGATTAAACGTTTAATTATGATGCTATTAAACTTTAACAGTTTTGTTTTCTGGCGGAACCATTGTAATTTGCATCTCAATAGCTAAACTAAAGTCATCCAAATTTTGTAGTTCCTCTAGTAATTCATGCAAAGTAAACCACCTAAAACAAACAATAGTTAGGTAGCGAACAACCGTTGTCATTTGAATCAACAATTACACGACATATAAAAACATGTAAAAACCAAAAGTATCAAAAGTGAATCAAAGGAATTCTCAATATAGCCCCTCATTACCACCTAACTCCACCCTTGTTTAATTGTAATACCAATATTAAGTTCTAAAACTACTTCAGGTATTGCTCATTTTCCTGTTGTTCCCATAAAGGAACACCATTTTTTAACCATTATTTTTGTGCAATATTTAATCCTATATGATATATACAATACAATAATTTAATTTGACATATTTACAAAGAAAATATTTATATTGCAAATAAAAATAAATATTTTGGACTTGAAAAGCCCATAATCTTAATTTTACTATTCTACTAAGAAATTAAAAAGTCGCTACATAACACAGTGGTAGAAGTATAACTAACACACCAAATGCTTTACAGGGCACAAATAAGACTACGCTTAAACAAGTTACGGCTTTTTATCTAGTGTCCCTTAGATGGAACGGTAAACATACTGGATTAAGCCAGTAATGGTAGCCATACACATAACGATGTACTTGCGCAAGTTTAGACTATAAAAGTGAGCGCTTTGGCAATAGTTGGCTTAATGTGTGCTATAAAAAACTGAACAAAAGTAAAAGAACCGAACTATATAGTGTAAAGACTAGTAAAAAAAAGGAAACGCCACGTATTTCCATCCGTCCCCAAGGGAGAGGGCGGGTTGCTCGAGCTTTCCGAGCTCCTTCAGTCACAATCATGGATTCCCAGCATACATACATACATTACGTATATACGCATGGTGAGATTAATAATGGGTGTGGTCAGGATAGAATCGAAAGGAACGAAGTTAAGGTTCTGAGGGGGAAAGTACTACCCCAGCATTCGCCTAAGTAGCCGCACATGGTGTGCATATACTCAGTGACCATGACACTACATGTATATGAGGAAAACCCCCTGAAAAAACCTCATACAAGGTAGACGGTAACGGGAATCGAACCCATCACCTCTCGAATGCTAAGCAGATCGTGTCACCACCATACTACCAGCTCGGTTAAAGACTGGTAAAGAAAAAGAGAGAATTATTCGCACATCAATTTATTAAATGAATTGAAATTTGCACCCAAAGACTGGCATAACTATCTGTGTGTGGACGAAGACACTTATTTGAAACTTCTGTCAATGGTTACGTCATTTATTAAAAAACAAGATACCGTTATGCGTCAAGCCATAACACCACACGAAAGATTGGCAGCAATTCTTAGGTTTCTCACAACTGGAAGTGTTACGAGGACCTGAAGTTTACAATAACAACATCACCTCAGGTCTTGGGTGTTATTATTCCAGGAACATGTGAACATCGAAATAAACAACCTTTTTTAGAAACAAACTTTGATTTGGGACCTCTGGTCGTAGTTATTCGACTTCTTTTCTAACAATCATAATCTCTCTTATTTTAAATGATATTTAAAAAATTCAAAAACTTTTAAAATCAGCATTTGACATTCTAAAAGATTTGTATTTAAAACTACGTCATGTTTTAATAAATAACAAAATGACGGCCGATCAAAAATTTAAAATGATGATATTTTGATTACCATCCCATGGAGTTTTAAAAGAGGCACCATTTATTTGAACCATTTTTTTATGTCTACGCAAGAAATCTTTATAAATTTCAAATAACTATTACAATACTAATAAACCAAAAATACAACAGAAGTCAAGTAGTCTTGTGTTATTATCAAATAAAACAAACGAGTCCGATAATAGAAACGTCATTTTTGCTGTTTTGTAAAACAAATCTTGCTGTTTGGTATTAGTCTTTTGATGTTTTGTATAAATTAGTGTTACCTGTTTTGTAGTTTGCATAATTAATTTTTTCGCTCTAATTACGCGCACAAAAATAAGCACTTACCAAAATGTAGAACTTTTTTTTCAGTTTCCACAAATAGGAGGAGAATGGAAGAACAAGCAAAACATTTTGAAGAAAGATGGTATTTTTCACATTGCCTTTTCGCATAGACGGGTAACACATTATTCCTCCAAATGGAAGTGGCGCATATTTTTATAATTATGAAGGTCGACACAGTATGTTACTTCTTGTAATAGTGGATGCAAGGTACCAATTCATAATCTGCAACTTTGGAGTTAATGGCAGGATATCCAGACGAGGGTGTGCTTCAAACTACTAATTTCTGTGAAAAGCTTAGACAAACCAACTAAATATCCCGTCAGATGAACCTATCAAAAGAAGTTCTAAAATACTTCATATGCATTTGTAACCGACGACGCTTTTGCTTTGAGAACGGACATGATGAAACCATTCCAACAGGCAGATTTAAATTTACAAGAAAAAAAGATACACAACTATCGAGTTTCTCGAGCGAGACGCATTGTTGAGAATGCGTTTGTAATTTTCGCTTCTAGATTTAGAATATATAAAACTCAAATGAATATAGACCAAAAAATATTGATACGGTGGTAAGTTGTGTTTTGCGCAACTTTTTAAATTCGTTATCTTCGGTTTCATATACTTCTGCAGAATGTTTCGACCGTGAAAACAGAGTGGATGGAACAGGTTTAATTTCAAATGATTCGAACATGGATCCATTATATCGAAGAAACTTTGGAAATAATCCAACTGCCGTCAAAAACATTAGAGAACAATATGTATACTTTAATAATAAGGGAAGTGTACCGTGGCAAGATAACTTTATCCAGTAAGGTGAGCTAGATCAGCGTGAGGAAACACTAGGTGGCGCTGTAATCAATTTTTTCAGTTTTCATTTTTTTACGTAATAATTAAAAACTAATACGAAACGAAATTAATGAGCGATTACAGTACGTTTTACAGTATATTATTATTTCAGTTTAGACTGTATTTATCTTCACTATTAGATTCATTATCGTCAAATATTTCAATTCACGCTGATCGAAATCACCTTAAGTACTAACCTTACATGACACTTTTCCTGTTATAATAGATATTTACAATAAAATAAAATTATCTTTAATTTTGTGTATTAAACGTACTTACTTGAGAACTGCCATTTTCATCGATATTAGAATAAGAAGATCTTGGCATTCCATGATCGTCATCCAGAAATTTCAACAGATCGTAATACCATAATGGGGTAGGTTCTTCTAACTTTTTTTTCTTTTCGGTAATTCGTACGTAGGCCATTTATTTTTTTAGCAACCATATCACGGTGTTTGGTTTTATTTTTTTAAATTGTTCGATTGACTTATTTATTATAAGCAGCTTTTTTAATCTCTATTGTGACACTTTTTATTTTTTATTTGCCAAACACATGGTTCATTTCTGTAAATATTTATAGATTCCTCCAAAATCTCTCGAACTCCATGTCTCTCGTTTGCCTCACTCGTCATTTTGGCGCGAAACCAATCACAGGACGTCGGTAAAAGAAAGCGACTAGTATACCACTGAAACTTCTAACGCGGTGCTACCATATACGTTCAAGTAACTTAACCTTCATGCCATTCCATTGCGGGGTAGGCAAAACAATCCCTGCTTATTATTTATTTTTCTCCGCATACCTCCTTAGCTTCCGGAAGATTCACACATTGTCTCTGACATGTCCTTTTAGTTTTAAAACTCCTTATCTTTCTTTCTTTTATCATACATTCTACTACATTCAGCCAAGTTTTACGTGGCCTCCCAGGCTCGGCCTTACCTCTAACCTCACCCGCATATATTTGCTTCGTTAATCTTACGTTGTTCATTCTCTCAATGTGACCAAACTATCATAATGTACTACTTTTATAACTATCCATCATCGCCTTTTCCTCGCCACACTCCGTCATTATACACTCATTCTTTATCTTATCCCTTCTCGTTTTACTACATGCGCTTCTCATACCCATGGCATTTATTTTTCTTTCGTGCTTTTTTTTGACATATCAACGTCTAACTTCCATACAGTACTCACGGGACAAACGCGCCATTATAGATTGCTTGTTTCGCATCTAGTCTCATGCTTCCATTTCTCATTATCGTCCGCATACTTCCAATCACTTTCCTTCCAGCATTGACCGTTCGTCCAATCTTGCCATGCATTGAACCATCTGCAGTAAACATTCTACCCAGATATACCAGCTCGTCTACTTGCTCCACAATTTTTCCCGATTGAACACCAAAATCTTAGTTTTGTTCACGTTTACTTTTAGTTTCATGCTACCACAGACTGTACTAAACTTCCTCAGAGCAGTTTGTAGCTCATCCGCACTGTCAATAATACTATGTCATCTGCATACACCAGAACTCATATATTTCCGGTAGTAGGACGATACCGTTAGTTAGGAATGCTGCATAGCCCGGGCACGATTTGGCTGGTAACCGGTCTGCCCAGTATGGTATTACTCAAGAGAACAATACAATTGCCTCGGATCGACCTGGCTACAAGGGGCGGTCAAGGTCGAAACAGACGGGGCCCGTTGCTGACGACTGTGTGAGGAATGAATGGCGAGTCGGTACGTGGAATGTTCGAGGTATGCATGGTAAGGAATTTGAAATTGCGAATGTAATGTGCGAAAGGCAGTTTGATATTCTGTGTGTATCGGAGACAAAGCGTAAAGGAAAAGATGCTGTGGAGATGAAGGATGGCACTTAGCACTATGGTGTGGTGTGGATTTGGGGTGATCGTAAGTGAAGGAGCGGAAAGATATGTTAAACAGTACGAAATGGTATCTCCCTGGGTAATGTGGGTTAGAATGAAAGTGAATTTTTCTTAGTGCATACAGGTGAATGGAGAAAGAGGCCAAGAGTGTGATAACTTCTGGAATGATGTAGAGAACGTGATGAACGTATGTAATCCAAACGAAAGAGTGGTGATAGTGAGACATATGAACGGATGGGTGGGTCTACAGAGAGAACATACTGAACGCGTTCTAGGAAAGTTCTGAGACTAAAGAGTCAATGAGAATGGTGAACTCCTGGTGAACATCTGTGTATAGAGAAACCGGTTTGTACCTAATACGTGGTTTAAACATAAAAGTGTGAATATGTATACATGGTAAAGAGGTGAATCTAAAAGTATGATTGACTTGATAGTGTATGATGAACGACTTATAAACCTGGTAAAAGACATAAGAGTAATGCGCAGATCGGGCTGGGAATCGGACCACTTTTTGGTTGTATCGAAAGTGTGTTTAGGGCAAAAGTGGGTCTGGAGAAGGAAAGCAAACGTAGTGTTAACATCCAGAATTAGGGTAGACGAACTAGTAGATAATGGTGCGAGAGTGAAAAACGCAGATGCGTAAAGAGTTGAATGTAAGGGAAACAAACAGCTCTACAGGAAATAGGTCAGAAATACAAAACGTGGCCCAAAACATAACGCTGCAGGAGTGATGAATACGAAAAGAAATAGTATGGGACGATAGTGAAGTGACGAAATGCTGCCACGAATACTTCGGAAAACTGTACAGTAGTGAGAAAAGTAAGACTGAATGAAACTAAGAAGGGTATTGGGATAAATGAGGTATAGAAAACAGTAGCAAGGTTGAAAAACGGTAAAGAGTAGGCGTAGATTAAATCACTGGTGAAATGCTAAAGTATGGGGGAGCAAAGCTTATCCGAAGATTGTGCGAACTATTCAATGTATGTCTTAAGGGTGGAAAAGTGCCGAGGGATTAGAAGAGCGCGATCATTGTACCAGTGTATAAGGGTAAGGGGAATTAGAGTGAATGGAAGAACTACAGAGGAATAAGTTTGCTCAGTGTACCAGTATTTGGAAGAATACTGATTGATAGAGAACGAGAAACTACACAAACTGAGATTTGGGATGTGCAGAGTGGCTTCATGCCAGGGAGAGGATGTGTTGATCAGATGGTTTCTCTCCAGCAGGTGATCGAAAAGTGTTTACGTGTAAAAAGGAACGTATACTGTGCGTTTGTAGATCTGGAGGAAGCATACGACAGAGTGAATAGGGAGAAACTGTGGGAAATATTAAATGAATATGGCGTAAATAAACGGACTAAGGGCAGTACACAACGGTAACCGGGCATGTGTTAGAGTGAGAGGAGGTGTGAGTGAATACTCACACTCATTGAGCAAGGAGTGCGACAAGGCTGTGTGATGTCACCGTAGTTGTTCAATGTATACATGGATAAATGTGTTAGACAGGCATGTACCGATACAAATGGTGTAATGGTTGGTGACGCTCAAGTAAACTTGCACAAACGCAAATTTGCACAAGTTTCGGAATGGAAAATTGAAACTTTTTTCAAACTTGTAGAAATTAGCTCAAAAATCTTCTAACACACGTTACTGTATACTTGTGCAAGTCTAAACTTGTGCAAGTACATAGTTACGTGTATGGCTACCATTACACATTTTTCTAGAATAATATTTATTTACGGTACCATGATTTAAATTGCCTTATTATCATTATCGTTGACATGAAATTTCATAAGTGAAAGTGATTGTTACTTAAGCCGCGTTTACACCGGAGTTAATAGCACGTGTTATTTACAAATGCTATTAACATTTACAAAAGAACCTTGTAAATTGCTACTAACATGTGTTTATAACACGAAAATTCCTTGCTAATAGCAAGATTTTGGTAATCCGCAAAGTAGCGGTAAAGATCAAAGAATGTTACTAGCATTCGCTAATAGCACATGTTACAGAACCGAATGGCGCTGCAACATTGCTAATAGCACGATTTCCTTCCTTCACCCTACTCCTAAGGTCAGTCGAGTTCAGGCTGACAGACCGACCACGTGCGAACAGCGTTCGTTGTGCTTATGTTATTGTTTTTGAAGTGATAACTTGTTAATATGGAAAATGTGTGCGAGATTGAATGGTCAAGGGACCAAGTGCTGAAATTAATTGAACTTTATCGTGAACACCACGTGTTGTGGGATCCCACATGCCGATGTCCCAACTCAAGTCGTGATAGCCGTATCTCCACTTGCCTCAAACCCCTGCTATAAACGGAAAAAGAACCCCATGGCCGAGGAAGCTTACGCAGTTATGAAGAATCTGAGCAACAATTTGAAAAAGAAGGATGACTGTGATGTTTTTGGAGAGAATGTAGCTTGCCAGTTAAGGGAAATAAAAGACGTTCGCTCTCAAATGATCGCCAAACACCGAATAAACGAAATTTTGTTTGAAATGGGAATGGCGCAGTTCGGCGAAGCTGTACCAACAGCTGCTTCGTCCAGCTCTAGCAGATCTTCCGGGATCCCTTTATCTCCGGCGGTACAGTACGATAGTAATCATTCATATCCTTGTGTGTGCTCAAGCCCTAGTCCTCATACTAGACCTAATTCAGCCGGAGGTTCAGAATTCGAAATTCCAATTGCCACTGCCATAAGCGTTCTGGATGATATATTGCAAATTGGTGAAAGTAACGAAAACACCACATTAACTTCGTTGTAATGAGCTGTTTCATAAACAACATTAAGATTTTTGGAAATTTCGAAATCAACCAATTAACTATATTATTTTTTATGCATTTCATATTATTGATTATTTTTTTCTAGGGTATATTAAGTTAGATTATTACTAATATTAGTGCTTAATTCCCTAACTATTTTTTTCATAAAATAGAATTTTTACAAAATAAAACCTTTTATATGTACTTACCGTTATATTTTCCTTGAGTAAATCAATCAATGCGTCGCATACTTCGCGAACAATCAATGAAATACTAGATCTTGAAACTTTGAATAGGTAACCTAAACTGGAATAGGAGTCTCCTGTAGCTAAAAAACGCAATCCCTGACTGGGATCGCTTTTCTATAATTTGTGTCCTTTTTGGCAATTTTATGTCCCACCATTTGTATTAAATATTCGAAGTCACAACGCGTCATCCGTAGAAAGTTTTTAACACTTCTGTCACAACGTAACTCCCCTGACAGAGGATCTAAATCATCCTTTTGCAAGTCCCTCAACATATCACTTCCACTGTAAATTGATCTTGTCTGCAGCGAAGGTTTCACCCAATACCTCCTCGG
Source organism: Vesta saturnalis (assembly GCA_036346205.1). Lineage (NCBI taxonomy): Eukaryota > Metazoa > Arthropoda > Insecta > Coleoptera > Lampyridae > Vesta > Vesta saturnalis. Next base: position 2,800,345 of record JARFJB010002198.1, on the reverse strand, counting down.
TCTTCTCTGCTTTGCCAACACTACGCACGCTGCAGCAGCAAGTACCACATCCTCAACACTTGACATTGTCACACAAACTGGCAAAGCAAGGCAAGGCCAGGTAAATTGGAGGGAAACTAGTTACCAGTGTTGGGTAGGATCTAGATCAAAGTGATCTAGATCCAGGATCTAGATCCACTAAACGGATCTATGATCTGGATCTAGATACTTTGCTCTGATAGGATCTAGTATCTGGATCTAGATCACATTTTAACAGATCTTTAGTACTTGAATCCAAAGATCCATTAGAATATTTTAAAATGTATTTTAAGGGTATTTTGTGAAATTTTTAACTGGCTTGAGGCAACAGAGCTTTATATTTAAAAAATACATTATGCTCTGTTACGACCGTTACATCCGTACCCCACAGAGATACATACACATTTACACAATTACCTACTGCCTGGGGCATGTTAAATTCCGAAATAACCAATAATAGAACTATTCATTTCCTTTGTTAATATTTCCGTCGGTTGTTTTTGTTTCCCAAAGCTACAAAGGCAGGTAATGACAGCTAAGTGCTAATCTAATGACTTAATGAATAATGACAATGGGGTCATCCATCCATTAAAGTAGGTACTTAAGTTAAGTGGAACTGGAATTCCCTGTTGCTAATTTAATCGAACAAAAGGAGGTATAGAAAAACAACAATCTTGTCTTCAGTTCTTAAGAATACGACTTTAAGTAAAGCACATTTGTTAATTGTTAGTTAGATCAACAATGAGTGACGAAGCTGAATTAATGGAAGTTCCGCCAATCTTAAGCGGTCAATTTTATAAAATTTTATCAAAATGTGACAACAAGATAGTGACCCAGTGTCTAAATTGTCCCGCACAAATACAAGGTCATGTGACTTCAACAGGAAATTTTATTCGGCATATGAAGGTATGTATTAATATAGTTTTTGGCAGAATTTTAGTATCATTTATTGGATTCTTACGAAATACATCATCTGATATATCAAAACGTGATTTGTAGACTTCATTTTTCTTATTAAATTCTATATGAATTACATAAAGTATTTTTTGTTGCAAAATACTTAGTTTTCGTGTGTAAAAGAACGTTTACAAAAGGTTGAGATTTATTTCTTAAAGTCCCTAATGCATCAAAAAACTCTTTTAAATGTTTATGATACCTGTATTCATAAAAAGATGGGATTCAGTCGCTTTCAAAATTGGTGTTATCTAAATTTTGACTGAAACTTGAAGTGACTTCAATCTGAATTTTATAAATTAACATACACTTTCTCCTTTTTTTCTAGAGAAAGCATCCAGTAACATTTAGCAAATTCGATGCAGAAAAGACAACAAAAAAAAGTAAAACCGAAATTTTATCAATGAAGAATTTCAACAAGACTAACATTTTTCAACGATCTACCAGTTCTACCACAAAGAACTCGGTTAACAAACTCGTCTTAGATTACATAATTGAAGAGATGAGGCCTATTTGTACAGTCGAAAAACCCGCATTTATTAGGTTAGTAGAAGGACTTTCTGACAAAAAACCTTGTGACCGAAAAACGCTCAAGAGTAAATTAGAAGAAGAGAAATCAGCAGTTATTGGTGCTATAATAGAAGAATTAAATAAAACCAAATACGTCTGTACAACTGCAGATGTTTGGAACACCAATAACAAAAGTTATCTTGGTATGACTGCACACTTTATCGATAGTAATAGCTTCCAACGTAAATCTTTTGCATTAAGCTGTAGGCGATTTAAATTTGCACACACATTTGACTGAATTGCGGAATTAATAAGTGAAATTCATAACGAATACAAATTAAATCTCGGTAAAATTTCAGGAACGGTAACAGATAACGCAAGCAACTTTAATAAAGCTTTTAACGTATTTACTGCTTCTATATGTAACAAGAGCAGCGATAGCGAATTAACAGAGTTGCAAAATCAAAATGATGTAGATGTTGAATCATTACCTGCTTTTGATACTGACAGTACTTACGTGCTTTTGTCCGAACATTTTAAGTGTTGTTCGCATACACTCAGCCTTGTAATTACAATAGATGCAGCTAAAGCATTTGAAAACATAAGGTATAAAAAAATGTACGATACTGTTTTTGGGAAAGCTTATTCTTTATGGAATTTAGTGAGTAGCTCAACTAAGGCGTCGGATCAGTTAGAAAATGTTTGCGGTGTCAAATTGAAAGTTCCTTGTCCTACTCGTTGGAATTCCATGTATGACGCATGTGTTAAACTAATTAATATTGAAGCAAAATTAAGTGATGTTTGTAAGTTATTAAAATTAGACGTGTTCCAACTGTCAGATTTTGTGTTTTTAAACGAATATATTTCTGTTACAAAACCTATAGCCGTTGCAATAGATATTTGACAAGATGAAAAAACTTGTCAGTTAGGTACTGTTTTGCCAACACTTTTCAAAGTTAAAGCTAGCTTAGAAGCAATGACAAAACTGACATTTTGTTCTAAATTAAGAGAATGTTTATTGAACGGCTTTACAAGACGTTTCTCTAATATAATGGATATTAAAAATTCTAGTAGTCGATCATACCTGTTATCCACAATTTCTAACTCAAAATTTAAATTATGGTGGTTAAAAATTACCCCCTTTAAAAATGAAACAGCATTCTGTCAAACGCGATTATTGTGTGAACTTAACAATTCCGGATTTCAAGAAAATCTTAATAATTCAGAATCAGAAATTCAGTTCACACTTACTGAAAAAAAATCCTCTGCCACGGACGAATTCTTTGATTTTTTAAAAATAAATACTCAATCGCAAACAACATTTGATTCAGAATTCACAAATTATTTTAAACACACAAGCACTAACTATGAGCAATTAAATATGTACCCTTCTATAAAAGAAATCTTTTTAAAATTTAATTCTATACTTCCTTCATCTGCCCCCGTTGAAAGGATATTTAGTATGGGTGGACTAATTTTAACTCCTCGTAGGAATAGATTAGGTGATGATATATTTGAGATGCTATTAATTTTAAAACAAAATAAAATAAAATTAGATAATAAAATGTAATTATGTAATGTATACTTATAATAATTTAGATAAATGTCCTTATCCTTATAATTGTATAACAACTATGTGTTAAGTTAAATTAACAATTAACATTGCAACTTGCAAGTGTAAATGTGTACCTAATACTAATTTTGTAATTTGTAGTGCGTTAAATAATTAATGTCAGTTTTCAATAAAAACCTATAAAAATTATATTTGTATATTATTTTCTTAATAATTTAACCTTACGGACTAATATTTGTATTACATGAAAAATGATCATGGGAATGGGAGTACTACTCATCAGTAGCACTACTAGCAATTAAAGATAATATTAATAATTAGAAAAATCTCGAAACAATTTTAGGAATGTCGGATCTTTATAAAAGATCTAGATCCCATTTCAAGGATCTTTGATCTTTATCTAGATCCATTTTTACGTACGGATCTTGGATCTTTATCTAGATCAGTTTTTAAAAATGTGTTTGGATCTGTATCTAGATCCTAAATAAATGGATCTTACCCAACACTGCTAGTTACGTGTCTGTGTCAAAATGTTATTAGCAAAAGCTACAGCATCAAATTGCGAAATTTAGTTTTTGCTATAAGCACAAAAGTTAATAACATTTACTAATAACATTTGGTGTAAACGCGGCTTTACCCTATACATATTTATATTTGTCATTTAACCCAGAGCGCAATTAATGTATAGCTTAGAAATAAATAGCAAAGTAATGTAAAATTATCCCATATTTTACATACTAGAGTGTTTTCAATGATTTAAAGTATACTGTTAAACACCGCATAACCCATTTTATTTTATCTAATTCTAAAAATATTCACACAATGTGTAAGCAGCACAATTATTTATTTTGAAATTAAAATACGTAGTATGCTACCCTTTTAAAAAAACACAGACTGCAATAACTTCAACCTTCACAATACGCATACTTCACCTTTTGAAGTAGCACAAAATTTTGTCTTTAGGGAATGGAATTATATTTTCGCCTAAAGAATCTGGGTGCTCATCTTGATGAATGCTTATATTAAAATCTATATTAAAAATGAGAAATAGGGTACGAAACGCTATGATTCTAAACATCAAACATACTCAAATACATCCCATTTCGCTCTAGCAAGCATCTTCAATTCTATCACTGCACTTTTATGAATTGAAGCACTAAATTATATTTCAAAGTTAAGTACTAAATAGTAAAAAATAGAAGTCACTGAGATGAGCAAAAAACAACTATTTAAGCAAAGGTCACATAAATGTATACGAAACGTGTTTCAAATATGAAAGCAGTAGCTTCACATCTCATCAAGCAAATATTAGTCTAATTACTTCCGTTCTGCATTTTTAACAGAATCGTTACAGTTTTTTTCTATGTTAAACTAAAAAAAAGTATATACATTAATTTGTTTTTCATGTATGTATAATTAATGTAAAATAAACGCTGTGTAATCTAAGATCAATATGTGTTCGTGTATATAGTTAAAAAAATATATAACGTCATGCTTCGTAAAAATAATCTTCTATTTTGTGAAAATCAAATTCGTGTGCTAGATAACATAGTAACAATAAAAGTTTGTAACCGTACATTAAATTTATCAAACAATAACAGTATACACAGTAATAAGCGAAGTCATTAATACTGATGAGTTTATTGTCAGAAACAAGCACATAAAACGTTATGAATGTAAGGAAATAACGCAATATTATTGTATAACTTTTAGTTTATTTAAAGCATATTTAGTTTCCGGGAAACTTGTTTTTTTTTTAATAAGTTTACACTCAATACTTTGGTTTTCTGTCTAGTTTACATGACATAAAAAGACGTTGGCAATCATCAGCAATTCACATTTTCTACTCGAATCTTAACATAAGGCTTTCAAAAAGCTCTTCCACTTAAATTTTATTTAATTTATCTGACAAGTTAATACTTCAGTTTGAAGTTTCTTTAAAGGCGTTATTTTTTTTATACATACCATGTATAAACTCCGCAGGAGATTAACTAAAAGCTATTATTAACTTTTAGTCTTTTGATTTAAATTTTAAATCAAAATTAATCTAATATTTAAATCAAAGATTTAACTTGAATGAAACTTAATAACTATAAATAGGGGGTTTCTCATCAACAACATTAACATTCTAAATTTATTCAATAAGAAAAGCTTATAATGCAGTAATCAATATTAAGATCTAAATGAAGTATTCATTTATCTGATGTAAGTACAAAATATTTAATAGCGTATTTGACCTCTATATGAATTAATTGATCAAAATACATGTATTGACTATAGAAAATTTTATGGAATGCGAGCCTTAAGCGATTCTAAAACTGCCAGTCATTTTAATAACGCACGAGGGCGTTCTGTGAAGGTTTAAAATTATAAAAATTTTTCTATATCGTTTATAACCTTTTTATCCATACATAATGGGTCTTATCTCTAGACGCAATGAAGTGACACTACCAAAATGTAACGTTTGTAACCATAAATTATTTTCAAATTTAATAACAGAATTTATTATAGTTGTAGAGTAAATCTATGTTAATTGTAACAATGAAGCGGCTTCAGTAATGCATATTTCTGACATGGCTTAAGATATACGATTTAATTTTAATGACACCACTTAAGCTTATCTCTAATAAAAAGCAACTAAAGAACATTTGATTTAATCAAGAACCTTAGAACGTAGGTTTACCCTCAAAACAAAAGGTTTTTTATCTTGATCGAATATACTTTAAAGTCAATTGTTAACAGGGTTATAAATTAGATAAAAATTGCACACTCATTTTTACAAATGATTTCCAAGTCACAGTAAAAAGGGTAATTTGCAAGTATTATTTAAACAATACTTCAGAACTTCGAGGTACTTGAATCGACTTCATAAGTAAAATTCTAGATAGGCCCACCCACTTTGTTCTTAAAAACTGTCATCTTCATTTTTCTTAAATACACCCACCGTAAAATGCGTCAATAAATGGAATAATTTGGTATTATCGAGATATTTTAAAAAATGCTAAATGATCATTTCTGATTTTTATTTATTCTACATGGTGTCACACGGCGACCGCCCATTAGAATTATTTCAGTGACTACATCGATTGGAATTTTGAAAATTTGGGCAATAGTGTTTTCCGGCATGCTCTACTCACGCAAAATAATGGCGTCGATATACCGCTTCCAGTAATACCGCAAGTTGTGGTCATCTCCGTAATTTTAATGGAACACCCTGTATATTATTGCAATATTGGATTATACGTAACATTTTAGGCAACTTTTCCCTACTCTAAAAATAACCATTTTTAAGATATTCATTCTTATTCAAAAAGATTAAAAGAAACTGTAATTAGTTTAAAACCATGTGTATTTTACAGTGCACAGCAATATTCACAGGAGGACTAGCTGGATCCCTAAGCTTCCCATATATACTATCAAATGCATACAGGGTGGTGCAAATTTAATGCCATGTTTAATTAAATCTAAACCTTCATAAGTCGGTTTTTTTTAATGGAACAGCCTGTATGTTTTTTAATATACTGATACAAAATTTTATTCTCTTTCGTAAGATATAAGGTTTCCTACTTTCTTCAACTTATTGAATTTTCTACTGTTTTTTGTGTAATCAACTAAAAAAGAATTTTACCAAAGCCATATACTTCAAATGAAGATAATGTAGTACGGTGATCGGTGATCATTAATTATTCTCGGTATTACGGGCTCTTTGCCCTCTATACCTCCATCTTATTGGCTTTTCTGATGATATAAGTAGATTTCCTGTACCTGAAATAAATACATTAAATATACCTACACCTCTGTTGTCTTTCCCTGAGATGAACTTCGGCTTTTATGCTTCCGGTCACCTCGGTGTCGTTGTTCCCTGTCATTGATTGGGTTGGCCGCTTAAATGGTGCGGCGGTTTTGTATACTCATCTGTGAGTTTATCCTTTGATTTGCTTCGTTGCTTTTAGTGCCTTCACGATCTTCATGATGAGCGCGAAGTCCTCGTCTTCTGATTCTTCAGGAGCCTGTTTCTTGTTTCCCGCTGCCATCTGGGCGTAGCTTATCCCTGGTTCGGCCATCCTTGCCGGTTTTCTGACTTCTGTAGTTCTGGGGGCGTTCCTTTCCTGATGTTTCTTGGATGGGCGGGGCATCCTCCGTAATTCGCGGTGTGCAACCCGGTGCAGTTGCAGCACTTTGGCTCTCCGTCTCGGGTCTTCTGACAATCCCTGGTGTGATGCGCCCCGCACACTTCACACATCGGGTTGTGCGTGGCATCCGCTGGTAGTATGCCCGTATCGCTGGCAGTTGTAACACTGTCCTGTCCCGTTCTTCTTGTGGGGCGACTCCACTCGCACCCTCAAGTATCCTATGGTCGTGATACTAAAGATCTCCTTGGCCCTTTCGCTTCTCTCGAGGTGGACCAGTGCCATGGCGGTCTTCCGGTGTTCGCGTCCGGCGAACATCCGGCTAACCTCTGGACGTCAAACCCCATGGATTTGAGATCGTTCTTAACGGTGTCCAGCATCTCGTCGTCTTGCGGGATGCCCTTGATGACTACCTTTAGCGGTTTGGCTTCTTCTAAAAGGTAGACGTTGAACTGCACTCCGATGGTGTCTAGTGCAGTTGTTGCCGTTCTGTATTCGTCGGGGCTGCTTAGGATCACTCTGATCCCGTCGTTAGATGTTCGTGTAGCCTTTGGGGTAATCCCGACCGTGGCTAACTTCTTCATGGTCCTGGTGTAATCCTCCTGACGGTGGAGGATTAGAGGCGGGATTCTTTCTTTGCGGGCGGGCCTTTCCTGGATTTGCGCTTCGGCGTCCACCCGTTGCCGCTTGACACCGCCTTTCTTTGTGACGGTCCTGTATTCTTCCTCTTCGGAGAGGGCGTCTTCATCTTTCTCTGGTTGGGAAGCTGCTGTGCAGACTTCCATCTTGTCGTGACTTTCTTCGGTTTGTCTTGCCGGGTTCGTTGGTACTTCGGGAGTTCCGCAGTCCCCTCTCTTCTTCCCGTTGTGTTTCTTCTTCTTCGGGCGCGGGGGCTTTTCATTGTCGCGTTTGTCTTCTACGCGAGCTTCAGGCGTCTTGATCGTGGATTTAGTGGTTTTCATCGCGTCGAGTCTCGCTAAGACTTCTGCATGTTGAGCCTTGAGGGTTTCAATGGTCTCCTTCAGCTCTTTGATTGTATCCCTTTGGTACTGGAGTTGCAGTTGATGTGATTCTTCCACCACTTTGCTTGCTTTGATGATGGCTTGTGCTCTTATCAATTCTCCTCGGTAGAAGTCTTCTGATCTGTAAGTTCTCTTTTCTTCTTCTTCATACTCGCTTCCTTCGTCTGACGACATCTCGCTGGCTTCTCTCCGAGACCGGATCTGTGCGGTTTTAACCACACACTTCCGGTGCGAAGATTGTAGATCTCTGAAATAAAAGATTAGTACTCGCTATTCATAGGTCGTACGCTCTTTTTAAGTGATTCGCCAATAGGCGGATCGAATTGTCTGAGCAAAACTCTCTCCCAAAAACGCGTACGTTCTGTTCGAGCTCAACACAGACTTGTCCTAATGTAGTAGTAGAAGGGGGCCACTTTAGCACAAAAAATGTTGGGGCGTTCAGCATATGACAAAAAGTGGTGGGGGAAGGAAGGTGGTGATGAATGTGGGGCTGGTTCTTTTCGGGGGCCATTTTCAACCCCTTGATGGCATTTTGAGCGCCTTGATGACATTTTCACCCCTGATTAGGGCCCTTTAGGCACCTTTTTGGCAGGCCAACCCCTGGAGGATAGGCAAATGCGCACGAATGATTAAATTCAGCCGCCATTTTGTTTTTAATTATGACGTCATAATTAATTTGCGCGGCCATTTTCTTTTTAATTATGAGCCAATTAAACAATTAAATTGTACCACAACCATTTTGTTTTGATCATAATTAAATTCCGCCGCATCACAATCCTTTTGTTTTCAATTAATTAAATTTTGTCGGCCATTTTGTTTTGGCGGCTATTTTGTCGGCCATGGTGGGAAATTTAGAATAGTGTTCTAGTAAGGAGCCCTCATTTTGTTTTTAATTATGAGGCATATCAGCAGTTTTTGTTTTGGCGGGAAATTTGAAATAGTATTCTAATAAGATTGTTTTATTTTTTTTTTTTTTGTAATTGGCGGGAAATTTGAAATTGTATTCTAATAAGATATTCTAATATGATAGGTATAGGACTCCGGAACTTGTTTTAGGGTCTTCGCCCCCATATTACGGACCATCCTTATTTTGATTTTAATTATACGAGTCATAATTGAATTCCTCCCCCATTTTGTTATTTGGTTCGACCATTTATGAGTTATAATTAAATTTTGCTGCCATTCAAATCAATCTCAAGTACCATAAAACTAAAATGATATAAATCTCAAGCAGATCAATCAAATTAAGAAATCTCAATCAAATCAATCAAGAAGCTGATCTAATAATTCTTTACAACCTTCAGGTCAATTATGCCTCATAATTAAAAACAAAATGCTCGTGCAATTTAATTATGACTCATAACTGGTCGAATTAAAAGCAAAATAGCGGAGGAATTTAATTATGACTCGTATAATTAAAATCAAAATAAGGAGAGTCCGTAACAGAGGGATGAAGACCCTAAGGCAAGTTCCGGCGTCCTACACCTGTCTTATTAAAATTTAAATTTGAATTTCAAATTTCCCGCGAATTACAAAAATAAAACAGTCTTATTAGAATACTATTTCAAATTTCCCGCTGAAACAAAAACTGCCGATATGACTCATAATTATATCAACAGAACACTGAAAGTGAATGTGACGTGACTGTAAGCAACAAATAGGAATTTAATTATGACTCATATATAATTCAAATCAAAATAAGGGGGTCCCTAACAGAGGGGCGAAGACCCGAGAACAAGTTCCGAAGTCCTAAACATGTCTTATGAAAGAGCATGAGAGCCCCCTTATTAGAATACAATTTCAAATTTCCCGTCAATTACAAAAATAAAGCTATCTTATTAGAATACTATTTCAAATTTCCCGCCATAGCCGACAAAATGGCTGCCAAGACAAAATTGTCGACAAAACAAAACAAAATGGCGGCTAAATTTGATTATGGCTCTTTAATTATGACTCATAATCAAAAACAAAATGGCGCCGGAATTTAATTATGAGCCATCATCTGGTCACGTGACTACCCCCTGCGCGCGCATTTGCCTACCTTGCAGGGGCTGGCCTGCCAATAAGGCTCTTAACACTGCAATTAGAGGTGAAAACGCTATCAAGGGACAGAAAATGCTATCAAGGGGTTGAAAATGACCCCCTAAAAGAAGCCGGCCGCACACTCACCACCACACCAGCCCCCAAGCCTTCCCTCACCACTTTTGTACTACGCTGAACTGTCAGAATACTAAGAACTAATGGTATCTATCAATACAAATTTAAGCTAATGTATGCTTTTCGTCTGGGTGACGCCATCCAACATGAGATGTTGTTAGTACAATACTCAGAAGGTCCACAATTTCTGCGACATACGACTATTATATGGCCAGACGAATAAAAATTTACGAGAGAAAGTATTTTTGTGTGCAACCGTCTACAAAAAGTCATATTGCACTCCACACAGCGGTCACAAAACACAATTTTGCGCCCGTTACCATGGACAACAAACGCAAAATGGACTCCTGTCCGTTGCCATGGGCAGCGGACGCAAAGTATCTTTCTGTCCGCTCAATTTCTTCTAGTAGTGTGATAGATGCCACTTTGTGTTGATTTTTCATTAACTTTGTGTATAGATAAAAGTAGGTACATAACCTCAATCTTGCTTATTCATCAATCAATTTATTAAACTCACACAGTTAATAGGTACAATGCAATATAATTTAACATTCTCTAGTTGTAGATGTTAGTTATTTAGGAGGATAAACAATTTTGCAATTTTATTTATTCTTAATATTGAGGTTCAATGAAGATATGGATAATTGTGCGTTAACTGAATTTTGCACTGACAAATTAGTGTAACGCAATTAGAGCAAGAATTTTATTTTTGTGGGCGATCGAGTACTGAATATATGATTCTGCAACAAAGTTGGACTTCCATCCCCCATGGCGTTTGAGATTTGTCATGGAGGCACCACTATCGGACAGCAAGGTTGCTGATGTTCTTATAGAACAGTGTCCGGTATATTCATTTGAACTAAGCCGGTGACATTTTCCATTCACATATTTGATTAACAAGGTATCACTGTCCATGTTGAATATGTATTGTACGATGGTGTTCAGGAACAATTATTTTTAATACACTTTCTTTCTGAGTAACATGAGTTAATTTCAAGTTTCCCAGATCATTTCTACGCAATTACACCAGTAATTACACTGCGTAACTGAATTCAGCTCATGTTTTCCCCTAACGACTAAAAGTGTACTTCCGGGTTCCTTGGGTTCCAAATAGTCCGAAACCTTCTGTGTACTGCCCTTGTCCTTGGTAGGGCTCCTCGAACGCGCGAGCATTTCCCCATGTTTCCTTTAAAAACGTCGAGATGAGCGTTCAGGACAAGTACTTTAACGGATAGTCTACAGCCCATTTTTCCGTATCATTTGACTAGATTCTCAACCCGTTGAACGTAGTTGTCGGCCCTGTTGTTTCCCATAAAACCTTTTACTACACTTAAGAAACCTTCCCAAGCTGCTCTTTCTTTACGGGTCAGTTTTTTAGAAAACTCAGGGCCATCCATCAGTTCCCTGATTTGTGACCCCACAAAAATGCCCGCTTTTACTTTCGCCTCTGAAGGTTTTGGAAAGAGTTCACGTAAATGTAGAAATACGTCCTAGCTAGGCACCAAAGTCTTAACAAACTGTTTATTAAGACCTAGTTTAATTTGAAGTGGTGACATAAGAATTTTGTTAGGATCAACCAAAGGATCGTTGATGACGTTTTCTTTCCGACAAGAAACTTCTCTCGTGGTTTCCAAATTTTCTGGGTGTAGTGAGTCCGTCAGCTCGGCCTAATTCATTAATGGTATAGCATCTGTTTCCAACTTACAGATTACAAAGTATTTTATGCTTCACAGAGTTAGAATAAAGAGTTAGGATAAAGAATAGCTAACTAAAATAATAAGAAACCGTCTGAAGTTGGGTATAGTAATGTGTTGCCTTCCCCCGGGTCAACCATATTAGTAGCCGTAGTTACTGGTGTCCTAGGAATATTTTGAAGAAAACTGAATCGTTCTACGTCAAACCGTTCGGCTTAAAAAGCATGTACAGCAGACGAACATACGGACAAGACATTCTCATAATGTGTTTGCAACACCTAATAAATAATATGAGCGCGACCTAGTTTCTTTCAATTGAGTAACATGAGCTGCTTAGCATTTGGAGGTAATGCGTTCCATTCCTGTTGCCATCTGCCTTGTAAGAGATTTTTTCAAGAGGTTTCCCTCATACTGGTATAGTGGCACCTATTCTTAACCCCACAATGCATACGTATATATTTGTTGGGAATCTGTGAGGTGACTAAAGGAGCTTGAAAAGCTCAAGTTGCCCGCCCCCCTCCTCTGTTAGATAGAGAATGCCCTCCCCTGTTAGAGAGAGATGAAATTTGTTGACTTTGGCTTTTTTACCTTTTCATTGGGTTAGAAACAATTTTATTATTTTATGAAACAAATTACACATACATATAGTGAATTAAGCATTGTTTTGAACTGTAGGCGTATGAGGTTTGATACGCTTGTAAGCCATTTGATCACAGGTTTGGTCGTTTTTCCCTCGAATGTAGAAGATCACTATTCACACACCCGGGCTACATCGGAGACTTCGGCAGCTTCCAAAAGAAAATAATTAAACAAACGATACCAACAAGGTAACAGTTAAGATCCCACCAGGGTAAGATGCCCGTCAAGGCGAGCGACAGGAGAAAGAAGCAGTACACCGAAGAAGCTAGGACGAACTGGTACACCGTAGAGGACCGCATCTGGGACACCGCCAACATAGGAGGAAGGCCGAAGAGCACCAAGACTACAAATAGCAACAGTTAATCAATAAGTAATTTTATAATTTTATTATTGTTTTTATAATTTTGATTTCCTCTTCGGGGTGTGAGGCTGAATCTTCCCATAATATTATTTCTACATTTCATAAATTCCCAAAAACGCAAAAACCAAGCGTCACGGTTGTTTCCCCAACCTCCGTTGACCGACTACCGACAACCACCTACTCCGCGGTTACAGACGCATTCCCACCACCTTCAGCTAGACACATCCAACGCTTCCCCTACATCGTCACACACCATATGCACATTATATTCAGAGCCACTAACACTCGTACATTCCTATTCCTTCTAATAACCACATCCGAAACGGTCCTCGACATCCTTCTCTCAAAGGGAGTCTCCATGTTCAGAAGGCACTACCGCTGAGAACCCTTTCTCCTTTCACCACCGTTCTCCAAACACTGCTCTACCGTGGCGCGGTTTGTGGATGACACAGTTTTCTAGACAGTGCATCGGAACAACGCAACCGTTTCCCGCATTTATATAACCTATAACAATAAATATAATTTCACAATTAGCGTTCATGATTGAAATCCTTTTTGGGCAAATGTCGTATACATAAAAAGCACATTTTCCAAGCTTTGAGCGTTTCAATGGTAAGTGCACATATCCTCCTCAGTAAAAGTAAAATGTTGTTAATATTAATTCACAATAACAAAACATGTTAAAATGACTTCAACATAACGAAACTACAATGTTATCTTAATTAAAATATTTATCTCCTGTGTATTTTTTATTTATCTTTTATACAAAGCTAAACATATCGGTAACAATTACAGTTATCGTCCTCAGTAAATAGTAATATCTATAAGAATAAATTAAGATGTCAAAATAAACTTATGAAATATAAAGCTATGGAAATATGGAGTAAGTAAAACATTTTATCTTCTAAATTACCCGTAAAAAATTATCAAATTCAAACCTGTGATCTAGGTAACCGCCGTCATTTGACTAATTCACTAGTTTAACATGGCAGGTTAATTGTTATACTTTTTCGGTTAGTCACACTTTTTTAATAAAACAGCCATTCACGAAAGTTAATGTTTTTAAACCAATCGTTTCTCGGCCATTTGACAATGATTATTGAATATAATTCAATTCTGAGTTCCGTTATCTTATTTCACAGACTTACACTTACATCAGCTAGGCCTGCGCCCCATTTCTTATATGCGTGGCCCCATTTGTAACATGTACGGCTTCGTTATGTGCCGCATTTCCTGTAGCTAGTGCTTAACTGTGGTATAAGTAGCGAACACACCATCTTGTGGTGTTTAAAATTTAAAAGCTAAAGAGCCGTGACTTAATCCCGATGACTCACGAATGCGTTACGTAACACATTTAATGAAGCCTGAATCAATTTTAAAGTTGCATTTCACCTATGTCTTTACGGACTTTCACATGGATAAACCCATATGTAAGGCTGAATAAAGGTTAAAATTAAATTTCACTTTTATGTCATTAACGGACTTTCACCTAGAAAAACCCATATAGTGCTACGCAAATTAAAACCGGACCCGAGTTTGTGTGTATGTGCGCGCGCGCGCGTGTGTGTGTATGTATTTTCGTGTGCATATGGGTGGGTGAGTGCACGCGTATATGTGGATTTAAAAGTGGGCGTAGGTGTGCGTTTGCGATTGCGCATGCGTCTGTGCATGGTTATGTGCTTGTGTATTTGTTTGCATGTTAAATAGTTTGTTTCTTTGGGTTGTTGCATGCCTTAGCTTGACTGGTACTTTTTATTGCTGGTTTCGTCGAAGTCTACTATCTTTGAGTGTTTTTGTTGTTGGTAATAGTTTACATATTTCATGCTCCGACGCTTACTTGAAAGCTGCTTTCGTACATATTCTTGCTTAATTACAATGCAAGATGTCACTACATTTATTTTTAACTACTAAAAGGTGAAACAGTTAATTTGACCATTAAGAAGGAACGAGAGGGCATTTTTTGGCTAGTTTTGTGTGTGTGTGTGTGTGCGCGTGCGTGCGTCGCGGCTGCAGTGTGTGCGTGCGTGCGTGCTGTGCGTGCTGCGGCGTGTGTGTGTTTTGTGTGTGCTGTGCGTCTGCTGTGCTGTGTGTGGCGCTGTGCGTGTGTGCGTGCGTGTGCGTGTGCGTGTCGTGGCTGTGTGTGGTGTCGTGGGTGCGTGGTGTGCGTGCGTGCGTGCGTGTGTGTGTGTGTGTGTGTGTATTTGCACGTTTGTATGTAAAGTAACTGCATGTTAGCAGGGTTGTTAACTTTTGTTTTTTTGTTTGAGCATTTACTTGAGTTGTAGTTTACTTTGTTTGCATTTTCGGGGTGTTCACTTGTTTGCTAGTTCCTTTGTTTGCATGCGCTTGTTTGCTATTAAATTTTTGTATGTTTTAGCTGTTTTGGTATATTTTCTTTCATGGTTTTAGGTGTATTTGTTGAGCAACTTTTAAATTACACAACGTTACTGGGTATTGGAATATCATTATACCAGAAGGTGACGTTGTAAACTGTATACTAACTTCTAATTATACCACCAGATGGTGTTAATGGCTTTTAAATTATACCAGAAGATAGAAATACAAATTGATGCAAATTTCTAATTATACCACAAGATGGTGCTGACCAAAACTGCAACGGTTGGAAAATAAGGGCTGCAGCGGATCTCAAGCTGTTTGAAATGGGTCTTGCTGTAGGAATCCTAATTGATATAAATTGAGCGAAGTCCTACCTGATTGAAACGGGGCCAGGGCAGAGACCCAGATGATGGAAATGGGGCTAATGGCAGAACTCCACAAAAACGTAATATATACTAAAAGTCAAACGGAAATAAGATGGCAGAAAGCCAAAAAGGTGCTAGCAAGAAGGATGTCGCAACACAAAGCAAGATGGCGGAATGCCAAAAATGCACACGGAAACATGATGGCGAAAGTCAACGTTAGCAAGGTAAAGAGAAGTTAAAAATGCACACGGAAACAAGAAGAGGACCCCTTTGAACTGTGCAACCATGGTCCATAAAGAATATGATAGGAAATAGGGGTTAAAAACTGATCGAAATGGATATAACCAGTGGATGAAAAGGGGGCCTTAAAAAAGTGGTTGAAAAGCCGCCGAAAAGGAAGCTGAATTCTAGTTCATTAAAACAGCAAAAAATCGTGGTAATTAAAACGCAGTTAACAGTGTGTGCAATTAAAAGTGGCGTCAAGCCTCTGTGTACTACTACCGTTTCAAATTCTGCTGTAAGCAATTTTACAAATTTACATGGACAGTACTCCAATTTGTAGCAAATCTTATATATTTGAATCTAAAAACATGAAAGGTTGATTTGTAAACCACGACAAAGTAAGTAACAAATGAGAACAGCATGAATTCTTGTGTGGATACATACTATAATTGCTGAATAACCACGTAATGGTTATTAAGGTCATAAGTCTAGGTTTTCGTTTTGCAAATTATTTGGAAACAGAAAATTGAGATATTGAAACACTTATAGATTTATTTTACATTTAAATTATAGCATGTACTCCAGTCAAAAAATAAGGTGACAATGCATTTTTTTCAAAAAATATTTATTCTTCCAAATCCAATTCATTGTCTTCAAAGTAATCTCTTTCGGACACAATGCACTTATGCCAACGTTTTTTCTAATACTCGAAGCATGAAAAATAGTCATCTTCCGATATGGCCTTCAGCACGCGTAGCGATTCACGTTGCATGTCTTCGATCGCCTCGAAACTGTGTCCCCGGAGTAGTCTTTTAGGTTATCGAATAGACAGAAGTCACACGGTTCTAAATCAGGAGAATACGGTGATTGTGGAACGACATGGCTGGAGTTTTTGATGAAAAATTACGAAGAATCAATGTAGTGTGAAATGGTGCATTATCGTGGTGAAGAAAGAGTTGTCTTTCCATAAACCCGGTCTCTTTTTGCAAATAGCTTCACGCAAACGACGCATAATACTCAAATAATATTCCTTGTTGACAATTTGGCCCGACGGAAGGAACTCATAATGCACAACACCACGATAATCGAAGAAAACGGTCAACATGACGTCCGGATAGTCAGGAAGCATTGTTTCACAGATGCTAACACGACGCTCTTTTTCAAACAAATCCGGTGTTTTTGGTATCAATCGAGATTTGACGCGTTTCAGACCCAAAACATCTTTTACAATGGTATTGATCGAACTTTTCGACATATCTACTATATCAGTAAGGTCTCTACAAGTTAATCGACGGTTATTGAGCACCAAATCCTTGATTTTATTGACGTGAGCTTCACAGGAAGACGTTGATGGTCGTAGTGGTCGCTCTTCGTCCTCGACACGTTTTCGGCCTTGGAACTCTTGTACCACTTGTAAACATCTTTTTTCGACAAAGCGGTGTCATCAAAAGCCTTCTGCGCCATTCTCAACGAATCGGCTGTAGAAAATTCATCCATAAAACAAAATGTAGTGCAATGACAGTTGTATCAACCTTAAAACAAAAGAATTTTACCGATTCATTTTGCGCGCGACGTTTAAATCCAAATGTCACATTATTTTTTGAACACAGTATTATGTAAACAGCTATGCGGGCATCGTCAAATTGTCGTAAGTACAAACGTTGAAATAAAATTAAGTATTCTCAGATGTGAATATGCGATTTAATTTTCTCTTTATTTAAGTGATAAGTAGTTCCACTAAATATGAACACAATAGCTTTGCAACTTTTGGAATAACTGCGGGCGAAATGAAATCACATTTATCATTCTTACTTCTTACCCCGCAGATAATTATGTAAAGTTTGAATAGAATTGCATCTCAATTTTTTTCGCAACCGAAAGAGAATCGGTTATGTGACGTTTCGCTCCCACCGTTTCACCCCCACCGTTTCGTCCCCACCGTTTCGCCCCCGGACGTTTCACCCCCGGGACGTTTCGCCCCCGGGACCTTTTTTCTTCGAAAATAATAGAAAATTTTGAGATTAATATTTATAAAATAACACGTACCTAATACATAAAATATTAAAATTCAAAATTATGGGCAATGCCTAACAAATAATCATTAATATCTATTCCTTAGGAAGATAAATGCTAATTACCATTAATAATGGTTAACCCAGATTACCTACCTAATTGAATTAGGTACAAACATTTAACTAACTTATCCATAAATTCTTAGAAAGATCAATTCTAATAACGTTTAATATATAATCCGGATTATAACGTCGCGTCAGTGAAAAACAATTAGAGTTTAAACTTAAAATTAATTTTACAAAACCAAATTATATTAATATATTATAATATTATATTAAATATTACCATTTTTCCTACTTGTTTATTGTTTTCTAACCCACATTCAGAAAACGACAAAAAAGATTTTGCTCATAATTTTTTCAATTTTTGTAGAAGTACACCATTTAGGGGCGAAACGGCATCGGAAGCGTAACGGCGGAGGCCAAACGGCGGGGGCGAAACGGCGGGGGTGAAACGTCCCCATCCCAAGAGAATCACACTTACCACGACCCCCAAAAATCCTCCGACACTGGATACTAGACATTTAAGTCATAAATAGGTATATAAGACTTGAATACAACCACTCTTTAAGTTTTTGGGATATCGCGTTCGCAAAATGTATTACACATAAGCTCACGCGCGCATACACACCCAGACACACATGCACACACGCGCTCGCGCACACGCGCATGGACATGCACATATCCAGAACCAGGCACAGACAGAGCCCCAAACGAAGTACCAGACACAGACTCAGATGCACACAGAGATACAGACAGACACGGAAACAGGCACACGCGCGTATGCATACTCAGTATTAAAATATCGTTTCTGAAATGTTTCAGTTACGTGGTCGAAATAGAATCACATTCGTCCGTCTCACCCCATTCCCCACAAATCCACTGACATTGAGGTCTAGACATATAAGCCATAAATACGTTTATGAAATTTAAAAGTTTTGGGATATTGCGTCCGCGAGATTCATTACACACGCACGCCTAAGCGAACGAAAACGAAAACGAAAACGAAAACGAAAACGAAAACGAAAACGAAAACGGGAACGAGAACGACAACGAAAACGGAAACGGAAACGGGGGCGAGAACGAAAACGAAAGCGAAAGCGGAAACGGAAACGAAAACAAAAAAACGAAAGCGAAAGCGAAAGAGAAAGCGAAGGCGTAAGCGAAAGCGAAAGGGAAAGCGAAAGCGAAAGCGAAAACGAAGACGAAGGCGAAGACGAAGAGACGAAGGCGAAGACGAAGATACGAAGGCGAAGACGGAAAGGCAAACGGGAACGGAACGCAAAAACCACATGTTTGGTCTCAGTGGACCTCAACAGAATTTCCGGTCTCAGTTCAAAACGATTACATTAACTTTAGAAGGCAATAAGATTAGTCTCACGCTCATGGAACTAAACATAATTGTACATATAATTTATCGAGATGATGTTGACCATACCGTGCATGTATACATTGTACCGTGAATGTACGTTAACAAAAATTTTATCCAAGACATCTGATTGTACAAGGTCCTATTTATCACATGAAAGTTAGAAAATATAAATATAAAATGTGAACACAGTGTTTTACATAGTATTATTCTGAGGTATTAAATTCATTATGATTGAAATTGTATTTATCTACGTCCAGTAGGTATATATTGTAAATCATTAATTATATAGACATATTCTCAAAGTAAAAATTGAGCAGTGGCTATGTCAATAGTGTTCATTGCATATTGTTAGTTGGTATTTCGTATGGGAATTTAACATGTATATTTTCTTAATGACATTAACATATGAATATAAGCTGCGAGAGAATATGTTTATGAATTGACAACTTGCTTAGAAAATTGTTTAGTTTACTACGATTATACTAACCTATAAGCCGAACATTGTTTTTTGTAACATTTCTGAAGAGAATCCACCTACGTTTAAACGTCCTATTAAATTTGTAAAAGCGATTTTACTAATCCTAGTGACGTTACTAATCGTAATTATTACACATTTAATTAAAGTCTAGGTTTGGGGAATGCATTTTTAAAACGTGTACAATGTATTATTTTCAATTTCCATTACTGTGTTACATGTAAATACGTATCTATAAAGTAAACATGGTTATGTACCTGTCTAATTACTCCACTCCAACTAATGGTGCGCGTTTTCATACATACAAGAGAAAGGGAATGAATCATACTAAAACAAACTGATTTTTTCCAATTTATACGCACGAACGGAAAATTGAATGAGATAAGATTTTGAAATAAAATTTGTAATTATTAAAATTTAAATAGAACATTAATTGAATGCTCGAGTATTAAATTGCCGTTAAAAAAGGTTCGAAATACTTTTAAGTGTTATCTCCCTAACAAAGTAAAATGGTTCGTATGGAACGGGTCCGAGTTGATAATTAAAATAATGAAGGTTGTTTCAAACTTGCTAATCACCTTCACTAACAATCAAATAGGATGAGGACTACGAAATTTAGTTAAACAAGCAAGTAAGCATCACCAGCTTTGGAGGATAGATGAAAATGATATAACTGGTCATGTAGGAGATAGAGAATTGGGGCCCGCCTGCTGTCCTAGACAATGTGGAGGATAAATCAATCTTCACGCCCCGGGAAATATACAGCACATTCGGTTCCTCTAATTAACTTAATGCTGAATAGACGTTGATTGCCATTTGTTAAGGATATTCGCTGTTTCTTGTTTTATAGGTTCGTACCGTTTAATTATAATTATTAAAGCAGCTTTACTCACGAGATGCTTATAAATTGTTATTTGGCCTACAATCAATAGGCTTAGTGTAAATTTGCTCTACAGACTAATTTATTGAAGGTAACTAAATTTTAGGTCGTTACTAAAGTTTGCCAGATATATACGATGGGACAATGAAAGAAGACATAAAACTATTTTTTTGCTTTATCAAAAAGCTCGATCTAAATCTGCTTTTGACGTTTTGGGGTTGGTGTCTGTGGAATACAAGTTTATGTCAGTTACAATAGCGCGCTACCCTTACATCCGCCATTCCACCCAGCAGACATATCGTACAATAAGATAGTATTAAATAATAGACCGTTACATTTACTAGTCTGTGAACTAAATTATACTATGAATGTAAACATAATAACGTAAACTTAGATATTTCTCTAATACGCAAATTTGAATTTATTAACGATACGAAAGTCCACTAAATGCGCAATACAATTAATTGTATATATTTACAATTTGCTCACGCATATATAGCTAAAGAATCGATTTGCATTAATCTCATAATAACCGCACGCTTTAATTGGTGTATTCGTACGTTAATTAAACATATAGATATTAGATTGAAGCTTAGCATTTAAATAAGATGTTTTGTGTCTTTCATGACATAGGCATCATCGGCTGATGGAGTTTATATGTTTCCTTTAATGTGATTGCCCTTTATGCAATAACGGATACGTTAGGAGTCAATTCTGATGTACGTATACACATAATAATTAATATCTAAAATAAGATGTGTTAATGTAAATTAATATATTTCAACTTCGTTTAATATTGAATACGTTCGTTACAATAAGAAATAAGATACGTTTAATTGGAATTATGTATTAATTTTTTTCTAAATACGTTTCCACACGTACATAACAAAATAAACGTATTATTTTTCGGTTGAGCATTTGGTCAAAACTGTATTATTAGAATTATTAGACTAAAACTACACTTTAAAGATTCATAGCAGCCGTGTAGCCAGGTTTTGATTTTAAAAGGGGCAATTCAAGTTTTAGGGGGGGAGGGTATTTTGATTTATGTAATCACTAAAAAAAGAAAAAGAAAACCTTATGGTACACCTTGGGGTGACCTAGCATTGGTGTTGGCCCCCCGGCCTGCTCTTGGAGTTGACTTTGGCCTAGCCAAGGTCAGAACCAAATCTTTTCAGGGGAACTCATGTTAGGGTCTATATTTCCTGTAATAAAAGGTGCTCCACCTAGTGGTATGTTAGGTATCTTTAATCATTATGGAGGGAAATTCGAAATAGTGTTTCTGTAATAGAAGTTGATCTTTACCATCTCTCTCTCTCCCTCTCACCCTCCCCCTCATACCCCTCTCCCTTCCACCCGCCCCTCTCTCTCCTCCCCCTCCCTTTCTCTCCCTCACTCACTCTCCCTCCCTCTCTCTCCCTATATCTCTCTCCCTCCCCTCCCCCATCTCTCCCAACCCCCTCCCCCACTCTTTCTGTCTTTCTCAATCAATCAATCAAATTAATCAAACCAATTAAGCAAATCAATCTCAAACAAATCATGCTCGGTCAAATATATCAATCTCAATCAATCAACGAGCTCAATCAATCGATCTCAATTAATCAAATCATAACTTACAGTTTGCGAAAACCAACCAGCCACAATTCAAAAATTGAGTTAACTTATATCTTGCAATGCCAGCTCTCAATTCAAAAATAATTGCCTGATTTAACTTACAGCGTGCAAAAAACCAGTCTTCAAAAAAACGACGCAAAATTAGCGTGTAACACTATTGCCACGTTTTTGCAAACATTGATAAAAATATGTTTTGCATTTAAATTAGTGAAATGTCCATACCATAACAAACATAACCAAACTCCAGGTCAGATGTCTATATTATTTTACATGCAGAGACTATCTTAACCGAAATACGTCTCACATAAACGCGTCGTTATTGAAAATGCTCAACTACCTAAATTCTTATACAATACCAAACATGACTAAACTTGAAATTAGAATCTCGGTTTTGATATTAAAAGATAAGCACGATCAAAAGTAGAATATACCGGTGACCGCAGATTTTTTCATCTGGTATTTAAGCTAGGATGAGAGTGCCCCTACTAAACATGAAATTAGGTTTCTATTTTACATACTAGATCTGTCTTAGCCGAAATAATAATGGAAACACCTCTCTCAAAAAAGGGTTTTAGATTTATAAACAGGGCCGAATATCCGTTAGGAGAACAAGATCATTAATAAAAAATTGAATGAAATATTCTTGATCGTTCTCATGCTGCCTGGCATTGGAGTTGATCCTGGGTCTGCCTTTGGAGTTGAATTTTGCGTGGCGAGGTTTTCATCGAAGACTGTTTCGACGACCTCCACTCCTCGAACCCCGAAGATAACCGATCCTATCCAAACATT
This sequence comes from Vesta saturnalis, assembly GCA_036346205.1. Classification (NCBI taxonomy): domain Eukaryota; kingdom Metazoa; phylum Arthropoda; class Insecta; order Coleoptera; family Lampyridae; genus Vesta; species Vesta saturnalis. The sequence continues at coordinate 2,777,161 of JARFJB010002198.1, read as the reverse complement.
GCCGAGTGCTTACACCTATTCCTCCAATATAATTTAGTTATAATCTGTTACGGTCGAAAATAAAATTAACACGGAAGGTACCAGATAATTAAAGTGCACCGGAGTAGCTCGGTGGGACAGAGGGCCGTGGGCGTGTTTTTGAATTTAAAAATACTGAAGGTGGTTAGTCGCAATGTCGATAAATCAGCCTTATACAGTCAAACGTTGACTACCCCCAGGTGAACGTAAGAGATGCTTCGGAACTTTAGCCCTAGAACGAATCTCTAAGACAACCACACGCTTCAAATACTAAGGAAGCGTGCACGTAGATCAGCTGTTGGGGTTCAATGGCTTTCTTTAACTTAATTTTACGTTACGTTACCCCCAACGCTTATAAATAAAAAACAAAAACAAAGAAATAAACAACGCTAAATGTTTCGCTTAATTATTGCAAAGTCAAATTCAAGTACTAATCATTTTAAACTTTCTGTCATTAATTGAACTCAAAATAAAATAATTAGACAATCTTCAATCAAAATTCTCTAATTTGTTACGTTAAGCAAAAAAAAGCTATTTAATAAAAAGCTACATGAAACTAAATAACAGGCCGTAACTGTAGTTGCATAAAAGCCAAGTAAACGGCGTTGCGCTGGGTTGTATAAATTTTATTCTTAATGTATCGCCACAGAAAGAACTGATGTATCTGGTGATCTACGTGGCCATCTCTTGTACCTATCCAGCAGCCTGGAAAGTTGTTATCTAGATAGTTTCTAAAAATTTCGACGCTGTGCGCAGGAGCACCGTCTTGTTGTAAATATAATTTTTTGAAATGCGTTAATAGCACATCACCTTCTATTTCGGGTACATTATTTTCCAAAATTTATAAACATTTATTGGCAGTAAGGCCTCTGTCAAAAGCTTGGTATACACTTTCACTACCCTATGAAACAAGATATATTGAAGCCAAACCTTCCTTGTCGTTCTCGTGGAAACAATGCATGTGGGTTTCAGACAAAAATCTATTATCTTGACGATTACAAATACCAGCGCTGTTAAAGTGCACCTCGTTAGATCAAACAATATATCTTTCAAAATGAACATCTCCGTTTATATTTTGTAAATACCAATTACAAAATTGTCTACGGCGTTCTACATCGCCCGGACGTAAGTTTTGGACCATATGAAACTTATACGGGTGATGTGTTTTCTGAGAATTTTTTGGCACTCCAATATTACAGGCTCTCTGCAAGAGGTGTTTGGATTTGTTAGGTTGACGACAATACATTTATTTGAACGAGGTTTGCATAAAGAACCGTGTTCAATTATATTTGATTTTATTCTTGAAGATATTTTTTTTCTGACTGGTGCATCTCTGGTTATCTTAGAGATATATTTTTTTGTAAATTGTCAAAGTAGCAATATACCTGTAAAAATACATTTCTTATGCTTCGTCTGCATTTTGGTTGTAATTTACGCAACAAACAAACATGTTATATTTTTCTGCGTTTCCAAATGTTACGTACGTACGCCGCTGCATTCTACGTAAAAATATCTATCAGTATCAGTTCTCACTTTATTTCTATGTTCTAGACTAAACGCCAAATACGAAGACACCAAGCTGCACGAAAAAAATCAGGTGACCGTGTACTATTCAACCGGAAAATATTAGTTTTTTAGGAAAAGGAAAAGTTACATTTTGTACATTTTTTATTTAATAACCTCTTAATTATGATGTTTATATTTTATAATTAGGACAATTTAAACAAAAAAAAACATTTATTTAATTGTGAAAAGTGAAATATAAGGTTATGTTACTTGTTCATAAATTTACTCGGAAATGTTGTAATTCGCATTTTAATTATTAACCACAGTTCTAGGGGTAAATAATTCGTGTCTAAACAGTTTTATACTGCGATGGTTATAAATAGGTGTAATAGAGGGGGTAGAGTTTTATCGAATTCAAATATTAGACAGTACGAGTAGAAGGCCGGCACTTGTCGCCGCCATCTTGGATTTTGACGTCACAAGCCCGCCCACGTGGGGGACCGGTTTTTCCACCCTTATTTTTACTCGCTTACGTGTAGGACGTATGTTTTCACCCCTATTTTTGCACATCCACGTGTAAGACAGGATTTTCAACCCTAATTTTTTACACATCCACGTGTGAGACCGTATTTTTCATCCCTAATTATTTTATATACCTCGTGTGAGACCGGATTTTCCACCCTTATTTTACTCGCTTACGTGTAGGACGTGTATTTTCGCCCCTATTTTACACATCCACGTGTGAGACCGTGTTTTCAACCCTAATTATTTTTACTCGCTTACATGAAGGACCGTATTACTCTTATTTTTATGATTTCTTTTGGGATTAAACCTTATGGCTGTATTAAGGACCTTTTGACAGCTAGGACTTTTGCTAACGTGAGGACAGGGGTGGGGGCTGATCTTGGCTTAGAACTGTATTTAGGGTTGGAGCTTAGGGTGGGGTTGGTCTAGGGTTAATCTTAGGGTTATTTGGTGGTATCAAGGACCTTCTGGCTATATTAAGAACAGTGCCCCTGGAGGTTAGGCAAATGCACACGCATACAATGTTGGAAATGCATAATTAATAAGATATTATTATTGAAATTATCAACCCTATTGCTTTTAAAATGGCCACATGCTAATGGATGATCTTTTACCCAAAATGTTGTATTTCTAATAAGGAGGTTCTTGTGCGATACGTGTAGGGCTTCGCAACTTGTTCTCAGGCCTTCGCCCCCGTGGCCCCTTTGAGTAAAAATTGATTTTAGTGCCATCTAGCGGCGTAAAGACTAATGAACATCTTCTATAACAGAAGCTGATAATGCACACCTCTCTCTCTTACTCTATCTTGTTTCTTCCTCCCCCATCGCTCTTTCTCTCACACACACACACACACACACACACACACACACACACACACACAAACAATTCAATTAATTAATCAATCTCAAACAAAGCACGCTTGATCACCAGATCAATCTCAACCAATCAACCGAAATTATGTCGTACAGTTTTGCGGAAATCAGATTACAGCTGAAACTGAATACATTCAAGTTTAATTAAATATGACGTGAAATAATAAATAATTTCTACCCTAATGGAATGATGCTTTATGTATAGGTAGATCCTCTAAACAGCCACCACCTATACATTAGGAACATCATATCTGATTTATTTGCATGTTTAATTACATACACACAAAACTATTTCATTGTAATGTGTTCATTAACAGCTGTAAAAGCCCATTAAAAAGTAATAATTACTTATATATAACATAGAGTTAAATTAAAATTAACACGTTTTTAAGAATATCAGGTTGATATAACGGAAATAAAAGGCAAAAGGTTTTAATGGTTTATTATTATATAGGTGAATTAACAATAACTATAAGTTTAAATCCACGAATGCGTACTTACTATTTTTGTAGAGCGGTTCTTATGACGTTATCCTATAAGCATGATAATACATTTAAAAATCTTTATCGGATTTTGTTAGCAATATCAGGTAAAAAAACATAGATTAAAAATAATACGCTCACCTTTAGAAGTTTTTCCTTCAGCGCTGTCATGCTAAACTGAATTTTTTATACAACGTACCTCACTAAAACACGCTTTTGTGAATGGCTGAATATAAAACACTCGATTACATACGGTCATTAACTATTTAGAAAGTAATACAGAAAACCTGAATTCGTATTTAATAATTATGTTGTACTTACAAAAATTTACATTCAAAAACACAAATATTTTAAAACGTCTAATAACACTAATGTTGCATCATAATAATAAAACTCATTATACAGTGATTACATATTAAATACTTAAAAATATGTAACTTTATACTACATCTATTATTACATAGAGATGGGATTATTCTTAAATTTCATTGATTTCGATAGAGCTCTAGAAATACTACAACCGTTCGAAATCTTGCTTCTTCTCTCGATATCAAAAAAGCTATACTAGTGATACATTAAGTAAGCATAATATCGGATACAGCTACATTGCTAACGATTATTGATGTTTTTTTTGCATGAGATTTTTTGAATGAGACAGCCTCGCAGGTATTTTTTAAGAAAAGCTATACACATCTCACGAGAGCAAACGAGATTTTCGAGATACAAGCTCCTCATCACCTACACCTTGAACGATTATATTAAAACACACTTAAAACCTTTAAGTCTGCTCGCCGAAGTTGTACTGTATTCACTTTCTTCAATTTTTATCTGCACTCTGTTTCGAAGCTGTAGTACGTTTTTCTAATACATAAACCGAATCTTTAATACTGTGATACGTGTAGCAGCAAAACACATTAGCTAGTTAGTTTCACCTTTATATTACTTTACATGCAAGCCTGATCTTATCATAAATAAATACATCTGTCAAAAAAAAAGCTAATTAAACACAACTCCACGGCCAGGGTATAGCAAGCAACGCTTCCAATTATAGCTCTTAGTCAACACAATAGGGCCTACAACAACTACATACAAGCGACTAGCACTGCTTTAGCACGAGGATCAAACGAAAAAACACGTACGCACCCACGTAAGCACACACGTTCGCACGCACGCACGCACGCACGCAAGCTCGCACGTACGCTCGCACGTACGCACGCACGTGCGAACGCTCGTACGTACGCACGCACGCTCGCACGAACGTACGCGCGCTCGCACGTACGCACGCTCACACGTACGCACGCACGCTCGCACGAACGTACGCGCGCTCGCACGTACGCACGCTCACACGTACGCGCGTTCGCACGCCCGTACGTACGCTCGCACGCACGCACGTATGCGCGCACACACACACACACACACACACACGCGCGCGCGAGAGAGCGAAAACACGCTAAAGCGAAAAACTTGTAAACTTGCAAACATGAATCAAGACGGTGGAGCACCGCTAGGAAAAAAACAGGTTTATTAACAAAACCGAAGGAAAGCTTAACGTTTTGAAAATATATTATTATTATTATTATTATAAACAACAATACATCATTATTATTTAACAACATGCTTTATCGGTTTTCTTCTTCTTCTTGAACCGTGAGTCGTCCTCATCATCATCATCATCATGATTTTGAGATTTGCCCTTCCCCTCTATCTAATCGCTCTTCTTTCTCTTCTGTGAACCATCATCTTGGATGTGAGATACACCCAGCTCAACCACGTCATCACCTTCATCATTATCTTGAACGGTTATGTTGTAATAGTTTATTAACAAGTCCGTAAAATCTCTAATGTCCGCTGATGTTGGCTCATAAACAGGAGAATACATTATAGTAATGCTCACTCGATGACAGTTAGACTTTAAAGAGCGAAACACACGAGAAAGGAGAACGCAGCTAGCCTTTGGTTTTGTGCACAAGCGTGCTCGTCAATGTTCGGGTAGAATCGGACATCTTCGGGATGTCTGAAGTATTGACCTAACCACACTATAACATAGACCCTGGAGGCATGTTTATAAATCTAAACGCCTCTTTTATGGTCGAGGTATTTTCTCCTAAGACGCCAGAACGCAGCTAGCCTTTAGTCTTGTGCGCAAGCGTGCTCGTCAATGTTCGGGTAGAATCGGACATCTTCGGGTTTGTCTGAAGTATTGACCTAATCACACTCTAACATAGCCCCTGGAGGCATGTTTATAAATCTAAACGCCTCTTTTATGGTCGAGGTATTTTCTCCTAAGACGCCAGAACGCAGCTAGCCTTTAGTCTTGTGCGCAAGCGTGGTCGTCAATGTTCGGGTAGAACCGGACATCTTCGGGTTTGTCTGAAGTATTGACCTAATCACACTCTAACATAGCCCTGGAGGCATGTTTATAAATCTAAACGCCTCTTTTATGGTCGAGGTATTTTCTCCTAAGACGCCAGAACGCAGTTAGCCTTTAGTCTTGAGCGCAAGCGTGCTCGCCAATGTTCGGGTAGAATCGGACATCTTTGGGTTTGTCTGAAGTATTGACCTAACCACACTCTAACATAGCCCCTGGGATATATTTATAAATCTAAACGCCTCTTTTATGGTCGAGGTATTTTCTCCTAAGACGGCGTCTTAGGAGAGATTTATGATAAGATCAGGCTTGCATGTAAAGTAATATAGAGGTGAAACTAACTAGCTAATGTGTTTTGCTGCTACACGTATCACAGTATTAAAGATTCGGTTTATGTATTAGAAAAACGTACTACAGCTTCGAAACAGAGTGCAGATAAAAATTGAAGAAAGTGAATACGGTACAACTTCGGCGAGCAGACTTAAAGGTTTTAAGTGTGTACAGCATTCCCAGAGCAGCGTTGAAACCATTTAATTTAGAGCTAACCTCGTGTCCATGTAATAATGTCTGATAAACTATTAGGGTTATTAGCTTTGCTTTATAGGTTACAATATAATCGTTCAAGGTGTAGGTGATGAGGAGCTTGTATCTCGAAAATCTCGTTTGCTCTCGTGAGATGTGTATAGCTTTTCTTAAAAAATACCTGCGAGGCTGTCTCATTCAAAAAATCTCATGCAAAAAAAACATCAATAATCGTTAGCAATGTAGCTGTATCCGATATTATGCTTACTTAATGTATCACTAGTATAGCTTTTTTGATATCGAGAGAAGAAGCAAGATTTCGAACGGTTGTAGTATTTCTAGAGCTCTATCGAAATCAATGAAATTTAAGAATAATCCCATCTCTATGTAATAATAGATGTAGTATAAAGTTACATATTTTTAAGTATTTAATATGTAATCACTGTATAATGAGTTTTTATTATTATGATGCAACATTAGTGTTATTAGACGTTTTAAAATATTTGTGTTTTGAATGTAAATTTTTTGTAAGTACAACATAATTATTAAATACGAATTCAGGTTTTTCTGTATTACTTTCTAAATAGTTAATGACCGTATGTAATCGAGTGTTTTATATTCAGCCATTCACAAAAGCGTGTTTTAGTGAGGTACGTTGTATAAAAATTCAGTTTAGCATGACAGCGCTGAAGGAAAACTTCTAAAGGTGAGCGTATTATTTTTAATCTATGTTTTTTACCTGATATTGCTAACAAAATCCGATAAAGATTTTTAAATGTATTATCATGCTTATAGGATAACGTCATAAGAACCGCTCTACAAAATAGTAAGTACGCATTCGTGGATTTAAACTTATAGTTATTGTTAATTCACCTATATAATAATAAACCATTAAAACCTTTTGCCTTTTATTTCCGTTATATCAACCTGATATTCTTAAAACGTGTTAATTTTAATTTAACTCTATGTTATATATAAGTAATTATTACTTTTTAATGGGCTTTTACAGCTGTTAATGAACACATTACAATGAAATAGTTTTGTGTGTATGTAATTAAACATGCAAATAAATCAGATATGATGTTCCTAATGTATAGGTGGTGGCTGTTTAGAGGATCTACCTATACATAAAGCATCATTCCATTAGGGTAGAAATTATTTATTATTTCACGTCATATTTAATTAAACTTGAATGTATTCAGTTTCAGCTGTAATCTGATTTCCGCAAAACTGTACGACATAATTTCGGTTGATTGGTTGAGATTGATCTGGTGATCAAGCGTGCTTTGTTTGAGATTGATTAATTAATTGAATTGTTTGTGTGTGTGTGTGTGTGTGTGTGTGTGTGTGTGTGAGAGAAAGAGCGATGGGGGAGGAAGAAACAAGATAGAGTAAGAGAGAGAGGTGTGCATTATCAGCTTCTGTTATAGAAGATGTTCATTAGTCTTTACGCCGCTAGATGGCACTAAAATCAATTTTTACTCAAAGGGGCCACGGGGGCGAAGGCCTGAGAACAAGTTGCGAAGCCCTACACGTATCGCACAAGAACCTCCTTATTAGAAATACAACATTTTGGGTAAAAGATCATCCATTAGCATGTGGCCATTTTAAAAGCAATAGGGTTGATAATTTCAATAATAATATCTTATTAATTATGCATTTCCAACATCGTATGCGTGTGCATTTGCCTAACCTCCAGGGGCACTGTTCTTAATATAGCCAGAAGGTCCTTAATACCACCAAATAACCCTAAGATTAACCCTAGACCAACCCCACCCTAAGCTCCAACCCTAAATACAGTTCTAAGCCAAGATCAGCCCCCACCCCTGTCCTCACGTTAGCAAAAGTCCTAGCTGTCAAAAGGTCCTTAATACAGCCATAAGGTTTAATCCCAAAAGAAATCATAAAAATAAAAGTAATACGGTCCTTCATGTAAGCGAGTAAAAATAATTAGGGTTGAAAACACGGTCTCACACGTGGATGTGTAAAAATAGGGGCGAAAATACACGTCCTACACGTAAGCGAGTAAAAATAAGGGTGGAAAATCCGGTCTCACACGAGGGTATATAAAAATAAGGGTGAAAAATCCGGTCTCCCACGTGGATGCGAAAAAAATAGGGGTGAAAAACACGTCCTACACGTAAGCGGGCAAAAATAAGGGTGGAAAAACCGGTCCCCCACGTGGGCGGGCTTGTGACGTCAAAATCCAAGATGGCGGCGACAAGTGCCGGCCTTCTACTAGTACGCAAGTTCAAATAAAGTTGAAGAAGTTATATAATTTGTTATGAGGAAAATATAGTATACGAATATAAACAGATGGTTTTTATACAACAAAACAGGTTTTATGGGGTTTGCACAATGATGTTGTATTCATAAAAGCATTGAGCTATGGCAGTAGCATGTTACAAAGGTCAACACGATACATATTAGTGTGTTTAAGATAAATAAGAAATTTCACATATAAATCAATATAATTAAGCAATTAAACACATAACAGATATTGATTACATGAAGTACAATAATCCTAATGTGTAGAACATGTATAATAATTGGTACAATGCATAAAAACTCTTCGAACTATAAAAAGGGTTATGGTACGAAGACGTTATGTTGGTAGATCATAGACTAAGTGTTTAAAAAGTGCTTAAGAAGTTAAGGTGTCTTAGAAACATATCTAAGAACATGAACAACACATGTGCAATGTGAAATTAACAATATAAATACAATAAAATATTACACAATTACTCTACACTTATTTCTTCGGTATCATAATCTGATATAAAATCAGATTCATCCGACGAGTCTCCACTTCTACGTATAATCAATTCCTCACAAACGACATCCTTAATATGCTCTTTATTAATGTATTCCTCTTCAATTTCTTTAACATGACGGCACACTTCTTGCCAGTGGCTCTCCAAATCCATCGAACACTTATCACGAGTTAGTTTTTTAACATCGGCTAATTTAAAAGTTGTGTTTCTCGATGCCACCCAAGCTTTTACAATGGCCCATATTTTTTCTATTGGATATAGCTCCGGGTGGTGTGGAGGTAGTCGACATACAGAGTGATCATGTTTCGCAAATATAGCATCATTTGAATATTCCGTGTAGCTCGGTTTATTACATTTTATTAAATCATACAGCTCCACTTTTGTTTGGGATTCATCATGTACGATCCCTCGCTCTTGTAACCAAGTTATCATTTTCATTTTTTTACTGCTAAAAGTTGGATGTTTAACTTCTAACGTGTTGTGATAACTTGCATTATCCATAACAATAACTGACTTTTCGAGCAAATTCGGTAATAACTGGTGCTCAATCCATCGTTTATAATTAATAAAGTTCATATCGTCGTGATAATCACCTGTTTTTGAGCCCGATTTAAAAACTAAGAGGGCATTATTGATAAATCCTATTTCACCACCAGCATAAGACGTTGACCTTTACCGATTGGACATTTTAAACCTTCGTTGGAATCATCTACCCAGGAATGTGACGTTGTATGCGATGCATGTATATATGTTTCATCTGTATATACAATGGGTCGCCCTGCTCTTCGATACTTTGTTATTGCTCGTATATAAGCACAACGTAAAGTTCGTATATCGTATCGTTCCAATGGATTCGTCATCTTTAATAATATTATAGATAGCATTGACGGATGGTCGTCGTTTCTCCGTGACATGAAAATTGTGCACAATGCGTCGAATGACTTGTTCCCCATAATTATCGACAGATGATCTTGGTGCGGTTTTTATTCTTTTATTAGAAGTCTTGAACGATTCTATTTCACCAGGTTGAATTGCACTCCCTTCTCTAATAATTCTAACGACGGTACTTTTAGATACTCCAGTTGCTTTCACAAGGATATCAAGAACGTTTGTAAAGAAATGTAATCGTGAAAAAACTCACAGATGTTAATCGTACAATAATGACATACCTTCATTCATATTTTTATGAAACTGATAAACATTCCAAATAATTTCGTGGGCATCTTGCGATAAGACACGCCGCTTCTTTGCTGGAGTGTTTGATGTACTATCAGACGATGTACTCGCATCACCCATTATAAACAACGAACTAAATCAATATATTATATTAATACATATTACTGTGGATTACAGATACAACTTACTTGTAAATAAAAGGTGCTGAAACGGAAGGAGTTTTAAAAAAAACTGTTTACAATTGATAAAAACGTGCACGAAAAATGAGGTTAGAAAACAATAAACAACACTACATTTTGTGGCTGGAACATAATATCTACTTCTCACTCATATCATTATTCCATTTCTTTTTAATGCAATATTCGGTTTCTACGCAGGTGCCTTCGTATTTGGCGTTTGCTTTGACATAGATACGAGGGGAGGTCCCAAAATAACAAATTTTCAAAATCACTCTGTATATCGGAAACGAAGCGTGCCATGTAAATTTTGTTTAGTCCATCTTTCGTTCACAAAAATATAGCACAGGAACGTGAAAGCCGCAAATTCCTATCTCAAGCCGTTCTTGTGAAACCCCTCAGAACCAATGAAATCGGGACACACGGTACCTTAAAAGTTAATTTTAATTGTAATACTGTACTTGTTATATATATTTTTCCTATACAGTAATTTTCGCGTATTTTTACGTATAAGTGAAATTGAATTGCGTGCTGTGACGTAAATTTCAATTTACTGGAACAGTTGATGGAAATAACATGTCAACAGATCTCATAGCACACTTCGTGTGCATTTTTCCTAAGAATTGTTCATAAAAGATGGCATCATTTTTATGAAACACAAAAGTGTACGGTAAAAGAAAAACGAATTTAATAAGCACGAATTTAGGTGTACTGTTATCCATTATAACAAACTACATCAAAGTTAAGAACACAACAAAAACAATTTAACTTTTTAATAACGCTTGTAATAAAAACAATTAACAGAAAGTTAAGAAAGCTTTTCATTTATTTTATATAATTCCAATCAGTCTCGACCGAACATTTTCTCTGCAAATTTATTCCTCTCCTGGATAAAACAATTAAACAGGAAGAGATTTTGTTTTTTTTTCAGTTTATATTAGTTTCTTAGTTATTAAATTTCATTTCTCATTTTTATTAACAATACATTTTTCAGAATAACAATATTTAATTTTGTTCCTAAGAAAAAAAACTTCTTTTTTTAAAATTGAATCGTCATTCTAAAACAAAACGTGGAGAACAATTGAGCTTATAAAGAGGGTAAGTTTTCTCATGATTGGCATCAGTTCCAGACCAAGTGAAAAGGGGAGATTTCCATTGTATTTATAATTACGATTCCATATTATGCAGACCATGATAATCAATAGCAAAGAAAATTTTTGGCAATTAAGAAATAAAGCGAGTGTAGCATTTGAAGTGGAAATTGCAGCTAATGAGCAATTAGTTTAATGACATTTGAAGAACTAACTATGTCAGTGTTGTTTTGACTTAACCTCGCTATTTTTAACTGACTAATGTCTTAACCGCTCTACAAATAAATTCGTTAATCTTTTCTAATCTTTTAAAGCAAAATGTTAGAAATATTTAAGAACGGTTTATTTTATCTTTAAATTTTAATTATTTACAAAACGTTTTGTTATGCATTGTTTATTGCCATTTTTAACATTGAATACGTTTTATAGTTGCACATGGCTATCTTAAATCATGTAACTGCCACATTTTATAAATATTTTTTATGTTTTGTTTAAGTTTTTTATAAACAAAATTCTTTATACTAATACTCACACACGTAGTCATGAATTAGTTCCATTGCTTGTCATAGCAAAAAAAATCTGTGCAATCATTAGTTTACAATTGCGTAATAAAATTTAATCTGAACTTTTTTTTTTCAAAGAATTATATTTAAATGACAAAACGTTTTTCCAAAGTTTGAAGCAATTTAAAAGAAACGTTAAATCAAATCAAATACAATAAACAGTTAAAAAGGACACAAGTAGTATTGGTAGTGACAAACTATTTATTGGCAGTTATCTATTCTATAAAGGCTTGGCCGTGGCTCTGTATTGAGAAACTATAAAGATTCAGAAAGCGCGGCCAAAGAGAGTCGTAGCGTACTGTACTTTGTAACTACATTCTTCGAAATGTAGATTCAAAATTATAGTCTTCAATAACCTATATTCTTCTTTAAATTAAACAATTTCAATTTGCAAACAATTTGAATAAAATAAATTTTTAATGCATTTTTTTTTAAAAAAAAATACCCTGTTATGAATGTTTCTTTTTCTGGTGTGTAACATAATTTTCGAGGTTGAACTAAAAAGCTATTAGATAGATTATATCCTGAATTAATTTATTTTTAGCAGTTCAGAAGTTACCTTTCATCAGGATTAGGAATAAAGAGGGTATTATATATTTTTTGATGAAAAATTTGTTTATTTTTTTTACAAGAAAACCCTTTTAAGAACAAAAATCACATCTAAATTTTAAAATTTTGTTAACAGTAGAACTTTCAAAAATAAAGGTGAAGGACCAATATATTTTATCACGTCAGTTTGGTTACGAATTAAATAATATATTCCATTTTCATATTGGCATACTTTTACAAAAACTATAATAATATTAGTTATTCTATGCTTTGGCCGCAGTATTCAATGTTGGAAGTAATATGGTAATAATAATAATAATCCTTTATTAATATTACTATACAAACTCACACAGTTAATTTACAATAAATTGATCACAAGACAAATATTCGTGGTAATTGTCAAAAGCATTAGTATCTTCCATTTCTTTTACATTATTTGGCAAATGATTGAAAAAGATTTGTGCATTATAAATTGGTCTATTTTGAGTTTTGGTGAGAGGACTCTGAATTTATTGTGAGGCCTGATTTAATATGAGTGTACGTTTGACTGTAAAGTGAAGTTCCTCATACTGTTTATAAAGTAGTAAACACCTTCTAATGTATAAATGCAAGGAAATGTTAATAGTCTAAGGTTTTTGAATAAATGTTTGCAGTCTGCGCGATATCCAACATTAGCAATTATCTTATCGTTTTCCTTTGTAGTTTGAATATATTTTTCCAGCGAGGATTATGTCCCAAGCTAATACAGCGTAACCAATAACACTGTGAATAGGCATCTTTGGGTAACTTTCAGCGAAGTACTATGATATAGCTTGCGCAATAAGTAGGGTGGCTTACTTACTGTGCAAGCTAGGTAGTTGTAATACAAATTAAAGTTAGGAGTTATGTGCACCCCAAGAATGTAATACTGCTCGTGGTAACTACCATTTCGAGATGCGCCTAATTGCTTCTTCATTTGCTTCACCGTAGGTAGTATGGCGGGACATTGTTGTAGTATCATCAGCATAAAGTAATCAACTTCTGGCATATCATTAATGTTAAATAAAAATAATATCGGACTATTAACCAAGAATAGACCTATTTGTTTACAATTGTATGTGCCCCAACATAACCGCAAGCTGCCAGAAGATGGCTGACCCCATAGCTGACAACATCTTATTGTAACGATTGTTTTGATTACTATTGCAGTGTGTTTTCGAATGTTTAGTTAAGTGCAACGTTATTATTTGTTGTTTGTTGTATAACTCAAGTGTTATAACGGCGAGACAATGCGTAATATGTAAAAAAATGAACTATTTAAATCGTAACCTAACATTTTATCGGTAAGTAAACAAAGCTTAGACGTAACATTAATTATTTCCAAAAACCCCTAGTAAGCAAAAATTAGAAAATTCGTATTTTGTCTGCTTGTTAACCTGAATCGCAAATACTGTTTCACATTTTACTACAACTATAGTCCCTCCAGAAATGTAAGCCTATGTCGCTGCCAGAACGCTCCCCTCCCTTTTCCCCTTTGCCCTAGCGTTATGTTGGAGCCAAACAATTCCTTATAAAATGATAAGGAATACAGGGTCTATTCTTGGTTAATAGTCATTGGTACCTGGTTAAAGGGAACCTTCTGGCAAGAAAAATGTCGGGTGAGTGTTTTTATCTATATAAAATGATAATGGCCCCAAAGAGTACAAAACAAAAACGTGTAGCTAGTGTATGATATGTGGGTTTTATGGTATTGGCGAATTTATGGAATAACTGATACCCTTAGGCTATATGTAATCATTTAACGTTATAGTGGGAAAACAAATAATTCATAACTGAATAGGAATTTTGTGCATTTTTATGCAATGCTGTCGTGGTTACTTCACCCATTTAACAATTGCTAATGCCATTTGTTGATGTATGTAATACATTTTAAAATTTCAAGAAATGTATTAATTGTATGTAATATCTATCATAAATGAAAGAGTAAATTTACGTAGTTAGTTTGAATCTAGTCGAACATGTTGCAATGTTAATTATTGAATGAACATAACCATGTAATAATATCCAAAAATTATGTATACAACCTACCAAGCGAATGCGATAGATCATACATAGGAGAGAACAGTAGACCACTCAAAGTGAGAACTGAGGAACACAAGAACAACAGAAAGATCAGGAATCGCCGAACATGTCTGAAACGAACACCACCGTGTCCAATGGAATAACATACAGATAGTGGCAAAAGACGAGAATACAACTCGCCAAATACTCATAGGAGTCATAGAAAATCCTATAAGCCAAGCTAGTGTAGAAATGAAACCGATATGCATCCCAAAAACGTGCAATAAAAAGTTTAATATATACAGGGTGTGGCGCGAAGACCCTACATTAGACTTATTGGTGAAACTACTGATATTTGAAAATTGAAAATTTATATAATATTATATCTTTGGCTATGCTGAATTCAATGAAAATATTTGTAACTTTAGAACACTTTAGGTTATACCGGAAGTAACCATCAACTTGCTTATTTTAAATAGAATGTGGTATATTTTGGTTGAAATTCGCATTCTACATAAAATTATGAACAAGTTTTTATAAGGATAACATATCTAAAAAATGAGCGGTTTTTGAGTTATTTTAAATGTGAATTTTTTCGAAAATCATTTTCGTGTTATTTACGATATCTTATCTAACTGATAATCGTTTACTTTCATATTTTGACCAAACAATATCAATGTATGATGAAACATAGGAAATAACTTTGTTAATTTATACAGGATGTTGAAAATAGAGCGACCAATTGTACTAAATTCAAACATTAAAAACTTGCTTAATTTAAATGGAACACCCTGTATTTTATGGTGCTATGAGATTTATTATTTTATTTCCTTTCGATTTATATTTACATTCCCTTTACCTAAATCGAGCCATTTTCAAGATATTTCCTTCTTTTTGAATAAATGCATAAAACCTTATACTCAAACCTAAGAACATTTGTCATACAGTGAAAAGTTACCCTTATTAACTTTTTATTGCTGTCAAAGTGGTGTAGTTATTGTGACAAGCTGTTTTAAACTATCAAAGTACTAATAAGTTTATACCAATGATGATTTTCTAAACTTGATCCTAATCCTCGGAGAGTGTAATAGAATTGCTAGCCGAACATGTCATGTATTTACAGAAAGATTTCCGGAGGCCAACTCGAGATGCCATCACAAGACTTTAAAGTACATGTCGCAATTTGGCGCATGCCGTCCAAAAATTGCAAAAATTAAAACATTAGTTGATGATGAAGTTAACGTTAACAAATGTGCTGGAATTCTTTTCTGCATATCGAGATGCTTCTATTAGAGATTACGAGATAAGCTTACGATTATCGACAAGAATCATTCATACGATTCTTAAACAGTATAAGTGGAAACCTGTCTGTTATCATACTTACTGCCAGAAGATCTCCCCAAGCTCGTTGAATTTTGAGAATGGTTCTTGTTGAAAATCCAGGAAGATGAGAATTTTACTCAAAGAATCATTTGGTGTGACGAGGCAAAATTTTGCAAAAATGGAATATTCAATCAACACAATAGCCATTCTTGGTCTGACCAAAACCCTCACATAACAAGAGAGCGTTATTTTTAAACGAGCTGGGCGTTTAATGCTTTTTGTGCCATAAAAGATGGCAGAATGTTCGGACTTAAAATTTATGATGAAAATCTCACTAGTGTCGGATATTATAAAATCCCTTAGGTCACTATTTTGCCACAGTTAAACAATTTAAATGCCGAATAAAGAAGTCTTGTATGGTATCAGCAGAACGAGGCACCGCTAGACAACCTACAAATTAATGCTGATTTTCTGTACCAACATTTTGAGAATAGATGGATAACCAACAAGGGACCACATCATTGGCCGGCAAGATCTCCTGATCTCACGCCCCTAGAAAGTAGTATTTGGGGACATATTAAAAATGAAGTATACTCGGAACCCATTACAACAAAGGAAAATATGATACTGCGAGTATTACAGGCTTTTAATAATTACGATCCCCAAGAACTTAGTAAATCTGCGAAACAAAACATTCTTAAAAGGATTCATAAATGCTTATAAGTAAATGGAAATAATTTTGAACATTTGTTGTAAATAGTATTTTTGAAATTGTTGTTCTTATTGTTATTATTATTATTATTATTATTATTACCCTCTGTAATTATGTTATGTTATTATGTTGTTACGTTATTGTTTTTTATTGTTATTCTTATCTTGAAAATGGCTCGATTTAGGTATAGGGAATGTAAATATAAATCGAAAGGAAATAAAATAATTAAATTGCATAGCAGCATAAAATACAGGGTGTTCTATTTAAATTAAGCAAGTTTTTAATGTTTGAATTTATTACAATGGGTCGCTCGATTTTCAACACCCTCTATAAATTAACAAAGTTATTTCCTATCCACAATGGTCATACATTCATATTGTTTGGTCGAAATATGAAAGTAAACGATTATTAATTAGATAAGATATCGTAAATAATATGAGAATATGATTTTTGAAAAAACTTCACAAAATTTAAAATAACTCTAAAACCGCCCATTTTTGAGATATGTTATCCTTATAAGAATTTGTTCAGAATTTTATGTAGAATACGAATTTCAACCAAAATATATCACAGTCTATTTAAAATAAGCAAGTTGATGGTTACTTCCGGTGTAACCGGAAGTGCTCTAAAGTTACAAACATCTTCACTGAATTCAGCATGGCCAAAAATATTAATGTACAAATTTTCAATTTTCAAACGTCAGTAGTTTCACCAATAAGTCGAATGGAAGGTCTTCGCGTCACACCCTGTATGTAAGTTCTAAAAAATATACAGTGTCGTTTCCCCCCACAACCTATTATATGAACCATAAAAGTAAAATTGACAAAACTTTGTGAAACCGAACTAATGCACATATATTGTTTTTGATGATATACAGTGACGTAATTATTAAAAATGGCGGACAGCCGCCATTTTGTAATATAATTTTAAATGGCATCATATGGCAAGTGGTACCTCATTTGAAAGCTCGTTTCAAGTCATTTTCAATGACATCAACAACATTAAAATGTTACTGCTGATTTATGAATTTCAACCAAAAACCTCAAAACATTAATTGGCGTTTTTGGGTTGAAGCTCATGAATCACTAGTAATATTTTAATGTTGTTGATGTCGTTGAAAAAAACTTGAAAGGAGCTTTCAAATGAGGTATTACTTGCCATATGATCCCATATAAAATTATTTTACAAAATGTCGGCTGTGCGCCATTTTTAATGATTACGTCACTGAATATCATCAAAAACTTTGCATTAGTTTTTTCCCAAAATTGTATTAATTTCAGTTTTATGGTTCACATAATAGGTTGGGGGGAGGGGGGGCTTTAGACGGGCACTGTATATTGGGATTACTTAGTGGCTCAGCGGTTAAGGTGTCAGACTTGTAAGTGAAAGGTGCTAAGTTCAAATTTGAAAGTAAAGTGTTTGGGAAAAAAATGAGTTCGATTCAAGTGCGAAATTAGTCCTTCTCAGGACTAAGCCTGATGACGAAAGCAGAGTCTGCTTCCGAAATGTCTCGCTTTTAAAACAAAGCTGTGGAAATAGTACGTAATTAATTGGGACAAGAAAAGGATGTTCAGCTAGATCCAAAGTATGTATGCAACATACTATCGTTATTTTTCCTGTTATTGTAAATATAATATTATATTATACATATATTTTGGACGAAACGTAATTCCGCTTTTCTTTTATATGCAATTAAAGCAAGTCTCAAAATTTTAAAATTATTAAATATTAATTAGCTTTTATTGGTGACTAGACTGAAATAATTTTATTTAGTCAATAGATTATTTATAATTTTTAAATTATGTTTCTTATTAATTATTAAATGAAAACCCATTAACAAAAACTCAACTCACGTTGGAATTTACAAAATTAAAAAATCAAATTTTGTATAATGTTATAAATTATAATTATTTTAAAGCTATAAAATTATTGTTTTACAACTTTTAATATTAGAGTCCAAAATAAATGAAGTCGATAGCAGAAAGCACAATAACTGAAATGCGGTGTATTACATTTGGCTAATACACATTGGATTCATATATTTATTATACTATTATGTATAATTAGAATAATTGGTTACTATTTAAATGGAGTTTTATATTGTAATAAAAAAATTCCCTTATGGAGAAATCAATGAAACATTACATCGTCAACCACATACTATTTGTTCCTATATCCGCCCGAAAGCGTTTCTCGCGAGAATATAAGTTATGATTTTTTTTTTTTTTTGAAGTTACGCAAAATACCTACACCCAAATTGTATATATGTGATTAATTGACAAATAAACTCTTAAAATAACACAAATCTTAGGGCCTTAGGGTAACCGTCTTCTGTAAAAGTGTAACGTTATAAAATACCTACACCTTCAACTTTTGATTGTAATTAATCAATATATAACCTATTAAAATAAGATAAGTTTCAAGAAATATTAGGGCCATCGGGTTAAGCACCAACAATTTGGTTTTGCACCGCCCGTAAGCGTCGTCTACGAGAGTATAACTTTATAATTTTTTTATGAAGTTATGCAAGTTATCTACATTTCAATTACTTATAATTAATACATAAGCTATTAAAATTAAAATAACAATGTGGATTGTGATATGCACTTCAGGATGCAAGATCATATTTAATCACCATTCGCTAGTTTTCTTCATATTTATGAAAAATGTTTTTTTCTCCAACCACTCAAATAAGACGCTATATTGCGACCGTATTTCGTACCAAAAGTGGCAGATTTCAGGATTCTTCGGTGTCTCCACGACAACTATAAAAAAAATAATTTACTTCTTGTCCTAGTACAAAAACTAATTTGACCTTCACTAAACATCAGCTTCGTATAATTGACGTTCATGGGGTGTCATTACTTCAATAAATACAATTTTAAAATTTTCATGTGTTCATCACAAACGACATTTTCAGTCATAAATAAGGTGATATTTAATATAATTTTTCTTTTCAATTTCATTTTAAGCAAGTGTAAGTTTATTTATATGTTTTCAGTGAATATCTTCTATGAACAGATATCGACATTTGCTGTCGCAGGTGGCACCATCTATCTTCACATTATTTCACTAACAACTGTCACTTTTGAATTAAATTTATAGAAGTAAAATTTTGTTTTATTCGTACAAAAAATGCATTTTCGGGAATCGAAAGATTGCCGCACTCCGCATAGCGTCGTCCAGTAACATTCTTCCTCGTTCCGAAAATTGAGATTTTTTGTGTTTCTAATTAAACAAATAACTATTTTTTTTTTATTTGCTTTTGCTTTTCTTTCTAATAAAATGTTTTTCATTATAGTGATTGTGAAGGTTTGAAATGTATGAAAATTTTTATGAAAAATGTACGCATTAGGATAAATGCATTTTTTCAAGTTTATGGTTCGAAGTTTCGTCAAACCCTGTATATACCCCATAAGATACATGTAATATTCTCGTGTTTAACAAAGTTGAACTATTCATTGAAACAAAAATTCGTTGCGGAAGTCAGTTAAGTTTATAATCAAAGGGTATCCATGCATATTTTGGTATTCTTTAATTTCCTTTTATTTTTATATTACGTTCACAATTAAATAACCGATCCCTCTGAATTACAGATGATAGAAATTCATAATTATAGTAAACTAATTAGATTTTGTCCTCCATTTCCCGTAAGGACAATACTCTAATTATTTGTAACCTACTGTGTTTTCCGTACTCAGTCTGTGGCCGTTTATTAATTGTTTTGCTAATTTAATAAATTTTAAATACTGGAAGATTACCTTAAACGAGTCGTGGTCTTTCGCGTTTACTGTTTAAGGTGAAGCACAATTATTTCTACCGAAGGCAACAACAAATTCCAATCTACGTACTGCTAAACCATACGCTTTGACGGTATATCTTTTTCTTACCGAGAGATGTTTTGATGAATTCGTCACACATATATTATTAGCCCCATTATCAGTTCTGCAGCTAAAAGGAATAGTGTTGCACCCAAGCTTATTTTTTTGAAACTTAGAAATTGATCCTCATTATGGTACATTTGAAGAGGTTTATTTTCGTCAAATTAAACATTCAAAATAAACAGGCACCATATCATTTAATAAGAACACAATGTGGTGCTAAAGAACAATTTAACACAAATAAACCCCTTAGATTTCTTAAATTTGCTCATTTTATTAATTTTGTGTTATCGTTTGCAACGTGTGACGTGCATGTCATTCTTATGAGAAACTGTGTAATATATTTATACCTGATAATATTCATTCAAATAATTGTCAATTTATTATAAGTTTTGTTATAATTCACACATACCAAAGCAACTTGACTAAAATTAATTTATTATAAGTTTTGTTATGAACGAATAAGTTCAAAGGTAAATATGTAATTAAACATAATTATTAATTTTGTAATCTCATTACATTTAGAATTTACATCAGTTCTACATACATAAAGACAAAATTTACATCGATGGGGGCTTAAATCTCGATGGCGCGGTATTCTTGCAAAGTACAGGTCGTAGGTTCAAATCCTACTCGAGGTAAACTTTTTATTTATGTATTTAATAAAATTAATAATAATTTTTAAATACATATTTACCTTTGAACTTATTTGTTCATAAAAAAACTTATAATAAATTCATTTTAGTCAAGTTGCTTTGGTATGTGTGAATCTTGCGTTTTAATGATATTTTATATTTAGAGTTATTTTTGACATATCTCAACGTGTGATTAAGATATATTCACATACAAAGGCAGACACGTCGCTAGACTATTTTAGGGTGGGCAAAAGCCTCTATAATCGGTTTTGCCTACCCTAAAATATTGACTTAATGATGACGTAAAAATATGCATTTCTTTGAAATTGAATAATAAAAAAACTAACGAGACAAAATACGTATTTAATTTGATAGTAATCGAGTAATCGTTCCAGTACTTTAGTACCTCGGATTCAAAAGAATTTAACTTCTATAAATACCCTAAAGCTGAAACGAGTGAAGCATAAAAATCATGCTTTTTTAAGATTTTGTTGAATGTATGCTTAATAATATAAAATACTAAATTGTCAAGATTTACTAGCAAACTGTAAAATAATAAAAAATGTAAAAAAACGTAAATTGAGATCCTTACCTTAAATATTCGTATTATATGCATAACCGTTATTATTTTCAAATGGGTAGGTACCAATAAATTGCAATAAATCAAACGTTTGTGTTTTTTTTACTATCCTGTACGCATTGTATTGTCTACAGTTCAATGCATGTACATCAATTAAACATTTAATTTTTTTAATTCATTTAATATTTTGTTTCTGAAAGACGACATGCATCATACTGCTATTAAATAAATTGTTCAGAAGTTAGAAGGAAGAGTATGGAATACCAATATTAAAGAGCGGAAAAAGGGCAACAAAAATCGTAAAAATGTAAACAATCCTAAAAAATATTTGCACAAATTCAGATTGCTTATTCAGTAAGAATGATGACATTTGCTTTTAGGATTAGAAACCTTCGTTGTTGATTACTTTTCTAAGAAAATGATTTGTTACTACACCGGTACAGCTTCTAGCACTCATTCTCATCTATTTAACAGTATTAACTTGGATGTATTTAACCATCATAAAGGTACAGAACAGTAATTGTTCCTTTGTGAACGGTTGACTTAAAGTATAGATATGAAAGAAGCCGATGCGTAGTCCTTTGCTTTTTTGTGAATATTGTATTGCGATTATCATTTTGATTTTATATTTATACCAACATAACCATCTTTAAAACACCTCTCTTAGTAAAATGTACAACATTGTCTTCATTTTATGTATTTTATTGTGGTCAGTCGGTGTTAATTGCAATATTGCAAAAAACATACGAACGGTTTTCGGGTAACGTGTATTTTTAATAAATTGATTCTTCTTTGATCTTCTGCAACCTGCAAATGGGCTTCAGGTTTGTAGTAAAAAAATGAGATAAAAATTACTGTATTCTACGTTATAAAAGTGAAACTTCTAACTAAAAATTTGAATATTGTGATAAACGTGCGCCCTTACTATAGCAGTGATAGTGAATTAGTAAAAACGTAAATTTTTTTTTTTGTTATGATTGTGGACCTGAACACGCTAAATTTGGCCTATGATGCTAAAGCACTCAGGAACTCTTAGGAGGATCGATAGAGGGATAATGAATTGCCAATAGATGCCTATGAACAGCTACCTTAAATTTTCTGATATCATAAGTGAGAGGAAAGCAGGAACTAGGGAGATCATTCCAGAGTTTAGAAGCCGTGTAGGAAAATGTGGATTGCGCCCGTTTGATACGACAACTGGAGATTTGTACTGCATACTGATGATGTGAATGAGCGAACCGAGTGTTTCTCGCAAAGATAGCCGGAGATGGTATCAAAGAATGTAATTCAGCAGCACAATAGCCGTTGTAATAACGATAATACAAAGAAAGAACTGGAACCATCCTTCTATGCTCAAGGGACTGTATGTGAGAAGTTAAGGACGGGTCATTTATAAGCCTAATCGCTCTCTTTTGAATACGATCAATGATATCGAGAGCGTATTGGGGAGCACTAACCCAACAGTGAGAATTATATTCCAGATGAGGCCGAATTTGGGCCTTATACAGCAGAAGGAGTTGTCGAGAGGTAAAGTACTGCTTAGATCTGTACAAATAGCCTACTTTACGAACAGCTGTTTTGGTAGCTGACAGAAGATGGTCAACCCATGAGAGATTTGAAGATACAGTCATACCCAACAGAGTAATAGAGTCTGAAAACTTAAGATCTGAGCCATTCATACTTACAACAGGAAATGATCGATCTTTTTTGGCGGACATAAGGTAACACTGAGTTTTGTTAGCATTAAATTTAACTAGATTATTGCTTCCCCATTCGAGAATACATTGAATGTCTTTGTTGATTGAATTTGGCATTTCAGCTTTAATTTCTTGATTTGACATAGAAGGTGGATTATCACTATGAGTAGACTGAGATGAACTACAGTGAAGAGTGCTATCGTCAGCAAAGCACTGGATGGGGTTAGTTGTTGAAGAAATAAGATCATTTATGTACAGCAGAAAAAGTGTAGGCGCTATAACGGATCCCTGTGGTACGCCTGCGTTAATTCTAACTTCTTTTGAAAAAAAGCCATCAACTACGACACGTATTCGTCTTTTATCAAGGAAACTAGAAACCCAATTGATGAGCGTATCATTTAACTCAAACGAGGTGAGTTTGGTAAGTAAACACATGCCAAACTTGGTCAAATGCCTTTGAGATATCTAAAGCGACTACAACTGTTTCACCGCACTGCTCTACTGTATTGTTCCAAACTTGGGTCACATATGAAAGAAGATCACCTGTTGAACGATTTTGCCTAAACTACGGAGTTTGTTAGTTTCAAGGAACATGAGCAGTTGCTGATTGATGGCTTTTTCCATGATTTGGGACAAAATGGAAGTGATGGCAATTGGTCGGTAGTTTGAGGGATCGTTCTTATCGCCTTTTTTGGGAATAGTTTGAACATTTGCTAACTTCCATGATGAAGGGAATTCCCCAGAAGACATAGAGATCGTATAGAGATTAGATAGGACTGGTACTAGTTCGGGGGAACATTTATTTAAGACAATAGCTGGGATACCGTCTGGGCTAGTCGCCTTATTGAGATCAAGCTTACTGATGATCGATTCCAAGAGCTTGTACCGAAAATGAATTGGTTTCATAGCGTATGAAAAAGAGTTGACTAGGGGCACATCTTTTCCAGAATCATTGAGACACGAGTTTGATGCAAACAAATCCACAAAAACATTGGCTTTGTCTACAGAATCAGCAACTACCGATCCGTCAATAGATGTCAGGCGGGGAAATGAAGATGTTCCAATGTTTTTACTAATGGCTTTAGTTAAAGACCAAAATTTACGACTGCCTAAAGGAGATGTAGCTAGTTCATTGCATTTTCGTTGTTCGAACGACTTTTTAGTTTTAGTGATGACACTTTTGCAGATATTTCTAGCACCAACGTATTCTACATGACTGTTGACCGATTTATTAGATTTCCATTTAATGTAATATTTATTTTTTAAAGATATTACATCAGCACAAGCCTTATTGAACCAGGGTTGGGAACGTGAATGATCTATACGGTACTGTTTTTTGGGAATGTATAACTCCATTCCCATGAAGATGGCCTCAGATACTGAAAGAGCGATGTCTGAAGAAGAGGAAAGGTTGCAAAGAAATCCCGTAAATTACTCCATCGAGCTGACTTAAAACACCATAAGGTTCTATCAGTTTTGCGAACAACAGTGGAATTACGTACAGTAAAAATTATTTCTATTAGACAATGGTCGAAAAGACCTAAAGGCGAAAGAACGGAAGTTTTATAAACAAGAGGGTTTGATGTAAGAAACGGATCTAGAGGATGTGGAGTATGGTTAGGGTTATCAGGGATTCTTGTTGGTTCAGAAATCATTTGTGTGAGATCATATGAAATAGCAAATGTTTCTGCACTATGACCAGCAGGATTTGTAGTAGATGAAAACTGAATCCAATTAGAGTTATGAATATTGAAATCGCCTACAATTGAGATATCGCAAAAAGGAAACTGAGACAGGAGATAGTCAACTTTCATAGGTAATCGAAGAAGTCTTGAAAGTTACTGTCATTAGGAGACCTATAAATGCAACAGTAGAATTTCACAAAATTAGGACCAGAATGTTTAAACCAAATCACGTCAAAATTTTTATTTTCGAAGGAAGAAACCCTCTTGCAAGCAATTCTGTCCTTAATGTAGGCACATACGCCTCCTTTATATCGAAAGTTAGAGTAAAGGTGGTATTGACGAAATTACAAGTCGGGTGACTCGGAGCTTTCAGAGGAAACTTGTGTTTCAGATAGAAACAAAATATCAGGTTGTAATTGTTCAAGATGTTGGTGAATAGCATTAACATTAGACCTGATATCGCGGATGTTGCAGTAGTGACTCAGAAAGTTGATACTTTCGATGACCGTGGTCGCTTGGGCCCTGGCCTTCCGTAAATCCGAATGGGGCAGAATTTTACGTCCGGAATTTATTACCCTAGAAACCACAGCCATCTTTTTTTTTAATTTGGGACTTTTAATCCGATAGGAAGATAGTGAGGGCAAGAAGGAAGAATAAGGATGAGAATAGAATAAGGATGAAGGAAAAGGTAACCGGCAGCCCTTACCGAGCTCAGAAAATCGGAGACCCAATATTAAGGAGCCCATGGTAAGGGTGGTGGTACCTTCCCGGCTGGCATGGAGTGTACATGCCTACCACTTATGATTTTGTGTGTTTGTGAACTTTACGATTACGATACCACCTAAAAGCTTCTGATATGTCTATTAAATCTTACTTTGCTTCACATAAACGCAGCGAAAACAATAGCGCTATTACCAATAGTGTATCAGTAAGCAGTGTTTTGATTTCAAGTAATGCCTCTGAATCGAAAACTGTAAAACCAAGTTTCTCAAATTCCGAAGATAATAAGAAAAATCTATTCTGCTGGTAAGGGCATAAATATTTTATTACTTTAAATTAAACATTAGTAACTCGAAAATTTTTTATATTATCCGGAGAACAAGCAGCATCTAAGATGCACCCTCTATAACACTCGCGAACAACTACCTAAAAACAATTGATTCTTCTGTAAATCGATCTGACGGATCCGATTTTGGAGTTCGCCAGACAATCTGGAATTGCGAATTTGATCAAAATCGGCAATTTCCTAAAAATCTCAAATTTTATGGAATTTTTTTAATTTTTACTTATCACCCTATATCTCCCTTAGTGTAAGTCTGATTAAATCGAAATTTTTAGGAGAGCCAATTTGGACCTTTGTTATCATAACTTACATGATAAAAAATTTATGGGTCACCAGTAATATGTTTTTACAAAGTTGGTGACAAGAAATTTGTTAAAAATGCAGCAACAAATACTCGATCGAGAAAACTTTTTTGCTTTAAAGATAGATGTATATAGTAAGCGACCAAGTTGTAGCCAAAGAACCAAACAAACTTTTGTGTGATTTTGTTTAATAACTTATTTACTTTTCTAGAAAACGGTGCTGCAATGTAATACTTTGACCACCTCGTCGCGTCGCAGGACAAAAGGTTGGGCTGGCCCGGCGGGCGTATGTGAATAAAATAATAGGTAGTTGTGAATATTGCTTTAAGAAACGTTTAGTTAGTTGTTTTTAATAGATGGACGGGAGTAGTTATCGCTTGTGTGATTTATGACGCTTATTCTTATTAAAAATTGATAAGTTGCAGCTATAATAATTATTATTGCCTTAGGAAAGTGTTATAGATGTTAAGTGCATACTAAAGTAGCGATGTTTCTGTTCCAGACATTTTAAACTAGTTTGAAGCAAATTTTTAACGTCAGCAGTTTTGTGCGCGTTTTTAACTTTTGTTTTAACAATGACTTCCTAGTTAAACCCAGAGTTAACGAAATAGTGAAGAAACTGTACTTAGTGTTACAAAAGAAGCACTGGACTATATATATTTAAAGCAGTTTCTATAAAGTCGGATGATATCTCCCTTAAGTTCAAATATTATACCGAAAAAAGGGATGTATTTTTGTCAAAATGTCCTGTCTAACATACAAGATATACAAGAAATTACACCCGAAAAGATTATAAACACAAATCAAAATGCACAGATGTGGCTAATTACCAGATATAAATGTATTATTAGCAGAAGAAAACAGCAAAACAATTGTATGCTCCAAATTTGATACTAATGTGGCCACAGAATTAGAATTTACAGAACATGAGGAATCTGATACTAGAATGTTTGCTATTATTGATCATTTTAAAAACAAGTATAATCGATTTTTAGTCTGTGCTACAGATACAGACATTTTTGTGTTATAAATGTACTACTCCTGACATAGAAATATGGATGCAGTGTTCTGATTGTAGGGATTAAAACTAGGCCACGCCCCACTTTTAACCGATTGGTCATGCGTGCACCCGCCTCTCTGGCTTCTTATTGGTCCTTAGCCCCACCACTCAGCCGCAGTGCTTTGATTGGAGGACTAAGGCTCTGCATTCTGATTGGTTATGGCGGGAAATTTGAATTTGTATTCTAATAAGGGGCCCTAGTGGTAACTTGTAAGACACGCGTAGATCTTCAAAACTTGTTCTCGGGCCTTCGCCCCTGTCGCGGCCCCCTGCTTGGAAATGGTATGGGGCCCTAACCTTATAAACTAAGTGCTCTTGGGACTTGGCCCCTATCGTGGCCCCCTTGGTGCAATTGTATGTGGGTTCTAACCTAAAGACAGGTGTAGGCCTTCTCCCCCGTATTCTAATAAGGCGGCCCTAATGCTAACTTTAAGACAGGACTTGTGTTAGGTCAGCGCCGTGGCCTCTTTGAGTTAAAATTGATTTTTGGCGCCATCTAGTTGTGTATTTTTAAACTAGCGAGTATATTCTGTAATAAAGGTAGCGGTCTGACTAAATAGGGTTTATTTGTGGCGCCATCTAGTGGTGTATAAACTAATGAACATTTTCTGTAATAGAAGTTGATCATGCACACCTCTCTCTTTCTCTCTCTCTCTGGTTTATCCCTTTCTCTCTCTCTCTCTCTCCTCCCCCACTCTTTCGGCTCTATCTCATACACACAAACAAATCAATCAATCAATTAGTTAAGCAGATGAACCTCAAACAAATCATGCTCGATCAAATCAATCAGATCAATCTCAAGCAATCAATCAACCAAAATCAATAAATCATGTCTTACAGTTTGTGGAAACCAGCTTACAGTTCAAAAACTGATTTGGTTTAATTAATTACAGTTTGCTTGGTCAAAATCAGCCACAGTTCAAAATACCAAATTGCTATAACGGAAATAAAAGACCAAAGGTTTCAGCGGTTTATTATTATATGCGAATCAATAACTACGAAGTTTAAAATCAACAAATACGTACCGCATACTGCTATTAATTAATTAATTTTAAAAAATAGCGTAACACTCACACCTTTATCTAATTAACTAAATAAATGGGTAGAATAAGAGCTGATGCAAAGTTGGTTGGTTTTGTGACAACTTCCCCCTATAATAACACATTAAAATCTTTATTGGCATTTTTGTAAACAATATCAAGTAAAACATATATTAGAAAATAATACGCATACCTTCAGATGTGTTTTCCTCTCGATTGTTCTAATAATAATAACTGCGCTGGAGAACTAAACTACATATTGAAAACTTTATACAGTTTACTAAACCGTTTTGCGTTTTTACTTATGAGTAGTTGATATAAAACTGGCTATTGGCTTTCCCATCATTAAATAATTTAGAATGTAAAATATACAAACCTAATTATCTATATCACTTTACTACAAATCATATTTACCTTTCCCTTTCGCAGACTACTTAGAACTATGAATTTATTTACAAAAACGATGGTTATTTACAACATATATTTAAAAGATTTCACCTATATGATAAAACTGCTTTTATGGAATGCATTTTGTTATTTAACAGTCATACAACTTCATTATGATTGGAAAGTTGCGTCTTGTTAATTAATGTGTTTACATAATATTTTAAAAATTTGCTGTTGTAAAAAACATTAAGGTCCAGTATTAGTTGAAATAATAATCATTTTCTTCATCCGCTTCGTCTTGAGAGAACTGGTAAAAACATCTAATACCCTGATGCTGCTTCATAATAATGTTCACCCGTCAGTAATTGTACTTTAAATACAACGCAAGGGCTAATGTCTAATATTTTATTTTACCATTAGTATTACACAGATATGGGATTATTCTTAAAAATTAGCCAAGTTCCCCACGCTACCTTGAAATACTACATAGGCTTTCAATTCTTCTTCGCCCCTGAAGCTGTACCGCATACATCTTTCTTTATTCAACTCCGGATCAGTAGCATGTTTTCTAATACACACAACACAGCATCTTCAATATAGTGGTGTATACGCCGAAAAAGTGGCTTGTGCCTTCTTCTTTAAGCTAGATTTTGCTCTATACAGCATACAAGCTCTATCTTAGCTGAATTACCTCTGTCAAAAAAAAGGGTTATAATAAAATTAAGTATACCGGCCTCTTTTAATCTTTGAATTTTTACCGATAAGGGCTTGCGATGCTATCACATAAGACGGCTTTACATACAGGTTCTGTATCGAATAAACTGTCGAAAAAGGGCTTTTTAGATTTATAAACATGTCCCTAGGGAAGATATTAGAGTGTAGTTACGGAAACATTTTGACTTATGGCCGGCAGATCTTTGCGATATCATATTTCATATAGGTAAAATTTCGCGATGCGAGGCTTTCGGTGAAGGCTGTTTCGGCGATCGCACTGCAACCCTCCCCGAGCATAACCGAGATTGTAAGACAGGTGTAGGGTGTCGCAACTTGTTCTCGGGTCTTTTCCCCTTGTAGTGATCGTAACTTGTTCGTAGGCCTTCGTGTATTTCCCTTGCCGGAAAGTTTGAATTTGTATTATAATAATAAGTAGCCTAATGCTAACTTGTAAGACTGGTGTAGGGCTGTGCAACTTGCTCTCGGGGCTTTATCCCTTGCCCAGGCCCCAATGGCGGCAAATGTAAATTTGTATTTGTATTTAAGTCTCTGCAGGTTATGGCTGGAAATATGAATCTGTATTGTAGTAAAGGGTATAACGCTAACTTGTAAGACAGATGTAGGGCTTAGCAACTTACTTTCAGGCCCTCGCCCCTCGACCAAAAATTTGAATCTGTTTGTGACACCATCTACGAGGGGAAATCTGAACATGTATTATAATAATAGGACTTCGAAACTTACTTACTTTCGGGTCTTAGCCCCTGGCCCCTTGGCCGGAAATTTGAATTTGGATTTGTATTTAAGTGTTTACATTCTGATTACTTATTGCGAGAAATTTGGGCTTGTATTCTAATAAGGGACCTATTGCTAGCTTATAAGTCAAAACATAGGAAGCTGTGTTAGGGCCTGCGCCCTCCTGTCGTGACGCTTGTTGGGAAATTTGAATTTGTCTCGTCATCTAGTTGTGTATTGCCTAATGAATATTTTCTGTAATAAAGGTGGCACCATCTAGTGTTATATTTCTAGGGTATAATTTTAAACTAGCGAACGTTTTCTGTAAATGTACCTAGTGGTATATTTCTAGGAATAATTAAGGTTGTTTGTTGTGCAATATAGTGGTGTAAAGGCTAATGAATGTTTTCTGTAATAGAGGTTGATCGTGTTCGTCTCTCCCTCGTCTCTTTCTCAAACATACAGATCAATTAATGATACTCGAGTACTAAAGAACAGATGAGTATTTGCATTTGCTATTTGCATAATAAGGACCCAGAGAGATGTTTATTTCATTTGAACACGTTGAGGACTTAAACACGAACGGATTAGCTAATACAATCCAAGAAATAATCAAAAGCTTGAGTATAACTGCAACTTGTTTTACTCAAACGTATGACTGGCAAGTGTTATGAGCGGCAGACTGAACGAAGTGCAAGCAAAATTTAGAGAATTGGGACATCCTTAGGCAATATACCTTCATTGTTATGCACATAAACGTGCTTGTTTTTATTTATCTACCTATTTGTACTGCTATTTCACAAGCTATGTTATTTTTTTATGGATTTCAGACACTACATACTGACTTTTCAACTGCGGTTATTCATAACCAAAATTTCAAAAATATTCAAAAGCATTTGTTTAATAAGAAAAAGTTAATGTGTTCATTTAGTACAAGATGATTTGGTCATATTAGGGCTATTCGTACTTTGAAGGTCCTTATCCTGCTATATTACTTTGATAACTATGATGGAACGGCTAAAGAACTAGATACGTATAAAAAAATGTATGCATACGTTTTCTACCGTTATTAATTTTTATTTTTGAATTTTTACTTGGTATCTCAGAAAAAAGTCATACTTTGTTGCAAATAGAAAAAATAGAAATTTGTACAAGTGTCAAATTTATCCAATGACAATTATATTCCAATAGCAGATTATTTCCAGTACGACGAAAACACAAATACGAACGAGAATGTAGAAGCGCCACAAACATTAAAAAAATACCGCCTAACTTTGTTTCTACGCTTTTTTCTAGGAGTTAAAGAATTGAAGAATCCAACAGACTTCTTCAATTAATGCTTTAAACCCTTCTTCCGGTAACTTTTTAAATCTAGAAATATTAGAACATCTGAAGTCAATTTATAATTTGTCTGGTGGTCTTAAAGAAGTAAATTACATCCTTAAAAATTATATAAATGTTGTATAAGACAAACCAAATGATTTGCGTAGTTTCTACAAGATTGTAGACAAAAAATTGTTTCCAGTTGTTTCAAGAATTGCAAAAATAGCTTTGGTAATTTCTGTACCTTCTTGTTCGTGCTAAAGGGTTTTCGGTGTCTTAAAATTAATAAAGACCTATCTACGTTCAACCACCAAACAGGAAAGGGTTTCGAATCTTGGAATTCTGCTAATTGAATCTCACTAAGTCAAAAAAAAGGCATTGTTGTTACCGTCAAAGTGACATTTTTCTATTAAGAAACTTATGTATTTAGTTTGTGCGTACTTATGAGAATATCTGTTAAAAAATAAATTTATTTACATTAAAATTCAAATACAGTCGTACCTCGTTATCTCGAAAACCTCTATAATTAGAATTTTTATTCATTCCCTAGAGAAAAAAATAGGAGATTAGCTCGAAGTATTTTTAATCGTATTACGTCTCTATGACTCGAATTGTTTCGAGACATCACTTTCATAAATTGACCTCTATATCTCAAAGTCTGCTTAATAAACCCTCTATTGCACGTAAGCTAAAAGGTTGATAAATATTTTCCTCGATGCGTGTCCTAAGAACACCTACAGGTGTTTGAATCGGCTGCAAGTTGCCATGTTCGCCTAATCGATTGCGGTATTCAAATTTTTATCATTTTATCGTATAAATCGGGAACGGCTGGGGTTATCGCGAAGGTGTTTTCACTAGAATTTAGGTAATTTTAAACCGTGTAACCTGTCAAATAAATAGTACCGTTCTATTTAGTTTTTTTCAAAAAATCACAAAAAACGCAGAGAACGCCCTCTAGTTTATTTATTTGAAACTAAACGCTCCAGCATAAACACCCTTCAAAAGTCAAGACTAAGAATATTCAAATCCGTTGAATGGTTCAGGAGATATTAAAATGTAAATATTGGAAAATGCATTGCTCCCCCTCCTTTATTGTGAGAGATACGGAAAAATGTCGTAAATCCAAGCTCTCAAATGATATTTTCGAAGTTGTAGCGCATCACCAAATTTTCCGAGATAGCAGGAATTCTATGTTTCTTCAGCCAAGTTACAAACTTCAAAATAATTTCCAGCCATTTCCCTTACTTGTTTTACTTATATAATTATTTATATTTTAATTATATATTTTTCCCCAAACCTCTGGGCCTTACCATCGTCGAGATAGGCTCCGTACCCTTATAGGGACACCTGGCATAAATCTCCCAAGGACAGTAACTTTCAAATCTTCTTTGATTACCTTAGTTTGAAAGTTGACTTCTGTCTCAGTGTCCATCTTGCGATATTTCAATTGTGGAAGATTTCAGTCTTCATAACTCTAATTGGCTTCAATTTTCATCTACCACTAATCCGACTGGTCATAGTACAGATCATTTACTACTTCATGTGATACCACGCAAATGATTTCCAAACGCAGTATAATGCCTGGTAACCCTAACCATACCCCAGACATTCTAGACTTCTTTCCTACATCAAATCCTAATCTTTTATAAAACATTTCCTTACTAGGTCCATCTGACCATTGTCTAATAGAAGTAATTTTACTGTCCCAAACTCCTTTATTCGCAGCACTGATAAAACATTTTGGTGTTTTCAGCTCGTGTTGGTGCAATAATTTTAAGAAATAAATCTTATACCAAATGTAAAAACGGTCAAGAGTTTATGCGTACGTTGGTGCTAGAATGCTAGAAATATCTGCAAAAGTGTCATTACTAAAGCTAAAAAGCTCCTAGAATCAATCATCATTCGATTTGATTCCAATAAGAAGACTGGCTCAGGCGGAATCCCAGTTATTGTCTTAAAGGAATGTGCCTCCGGCGTAATACAAGTCCTTTTAAGCTTTATTCGATCTCTATGTCTTTTAGGGCACTTTCTTTATGGAAGTTAGGAAATGTTTTATGTATTCCCAAAATAAAATAGTCTTTCTGTATAGATCTAAGCAGCACTTTACCTCCCGACAAATCTATCTGCTATTCAAAGGCCCCAAATTCGACTTCATCTGGAATCAATTCTCACCTCTGGGTTTGTGCTCCCTAATAAGTTCTAGATGCCGTTGACCCGTATTAAACTACTGACATACAGTCTTTTGAAGAATACTTTCAACTCTTTCTTTGTACTATCGGTATTACGGCTATTGTGCTGTTGAATTACCTCTCGCTTGCCAGGGGTATTTGGTTCGCTCATTCATATAATCAATACGCAATAAAAAAAAAATTGAACTGGTCGTATCAAATGGGCGCAAACCGCATTCTTTTACACGACTTTTATAAACTCTGGAACGATTTTTCTAGTTCCTATTTTCGTCTCACTTTTGGTATGAAAAAAATTAAGGTAGCCGTTCATAGACATCCTTTGGCAGTCCATTAAAACTCAGCCTGGCTCACGCTCTTAAAAAATCTTATACCTGATACTTGTGGAAAGTTCTTACCGTCATCGCTTTCTAAACGAGTTGTGTAAATCTTGTAACATCTCATTTAAAATTAGTAATAAAATTTTAAATTGTTTTGTTTGTAAAGATCATGTGTAATTAAGAACTGAAGCATTCTAGAATCTAAAATTGATATGCAATACGTGCATCGATAAAAATGCGACCAAACGTAAGTGCGATAATGAAAAACCTGAACCAAATGTAGAAATTATAACTCGATTAAATGATACAACTAATGCAGTGAAAACTTTACAACAGGGATTTGACAAAGTTATTAATAAGGATCCTAACTTAATTAGAATAAAAAATAATAAGTTTCCAACAAAATCTCATAAACCCAGTATGAAAATGAACGATCATTCTATGAATGCAAATAAAACTATCGATCCTCTAGGTGAAACTATTGATTATCCAAATACAGTTTCTACAAGGAATTGAGTTTTAAATGAAACTGTTACAAATAAATCTACGCACAATGTCGAAAAACAACAACTCGCCAATGCTGAGAAAGATTTTAAACTAGCATAACAATGCTGAAAAAAACTCTGAAGAGATTTGTAAACTAGTAATTGACAACATGTAAGTATAATAATAAAACCAAATTTATTTCCGATTATTTAGTACAGGTAAGTCGAACATAAAGATCAATGCAGTTGGTGCCATTAAATAAAGCCTATTTACGTACGCATACTATTCTAATTTATTTAATATTAAGTCATTATTACTAGGTAGTAACAGCAATACTTTGTTCTTACGATGTCAGAGCATGTTTTGTTCAAATAAACTTACTGTTTACATATACCACCTTGGTATTTGTAACAGTCTATTGTGCACTATGTCTCCATAGTTATCTGCTGATACGTTGCAGTATGTGTGTTCAATTAAATGTTTGTATTCACTGCTTACAAAGTGGTCTTTTAGATGGAGGTATTTATAAAAGCCCGTTAAAGTTTCACATTTTTGTAGCAATTCTGTTTCATTTAGACTGTTATTCTTAAGTATTAGTTTTAATATTCTGTATTCTAAGGAGTTCAATTTTTTAATGTGTGTAGCTTCAGCACCTCCCCATGTTCCTATACCATACCTTATAATTGATTCTGCTAAGGCCTTGTACACCGTAATCATTGTTTTTGTATCTACTGTTTTATGTAATATGTACATGCAGCCTATAACCTTTTAAGCTTATTGTAGATATAATCTATGTGTTTGTCATATTTTAATCTGTGGTCGATGTTTAACCTCAAATACATTGTATCATATTCGTTTTTTTATTTCTCTACATCTACATTGTTGTTTTTGTTTTATACAATTGTATTCGTGTAGTTTTATTTTTAATGGTTTTGTTTTTTCGATGTGTGACGTACTAAACACCCTGGGTTGATAAACAATTTTTTATCATAAGTCCATCTGGTAAGTTCATTAATTTCTGTTTGCATTGTTTTTTCGCAAATATTAATATCACGGCGAGAGTACTGTGTCATCTGCATACATAAATATTGTACCTTTTGTTATTTGGTAAAATATGTCGTTTACATAAACTATAAATAGAAGCGGTCCCAAGTTGCTCCCTTGTGGTACCCCATATTTCACTTCTTTCTTTTTGCTATATGTGTTACCAATTCTTACGGTAAAGGTTCTATTCTTAACGTAACTTTCAAACCATTCGAGTTACTTTCCTGATATTCCTATGTGTCTTAAACATTGCAAAAATATCCTATGGTTAACTGTATCAAAGGCTTTTGTGAAGTCGATAAATACTGCTGTCGTGTACTTGTTTGCATCTAATTGTTCATTAATAGAGTCTGTGACATTTATCAATAACTTTTCTGTTTCTTTTGTTCTCTTTTTGATTTTGAAAACTGATGTTCTATTGATGATAATCATGTATAATCTTGTTTTCAAATTCCCATTTGAATGGATGTATTGAGTAATATAGTCAATAATGTAATAAACATTTCCTAATTATTTTTAATGTCCGTTGCTCTAATATTGTCAAACCCGGGTGATACTTTTACTCGTAAACGGTTTTCAATTATATTAGCCATAATTTTATCAGTACATCGAGGTGTGTAAAAGGAATAAGGGCATTACAGATGTGCAATTATTGGGTCAATTTGTTGTCCACATGATGAATATAACTTTTCTATTTCGTTATTAAACGTATCTGCAAAACTATTCACAACAATTTCTTCGTTTTTCGTTTTCCCTATTGTAAGTTTTATTCTCTTGTCAACATTTTTCGCCTTCTGTCCAGTTAGAATGTAATTTATTTCCTTCGACACTTGTTTTATCACATTCATTAAACTTGTTCCTCAGGAAATTAGTTCTTGCATACTTTATCTCGTTATTTACATTATTACGAAATTTTTTGTACGACTCTTGAAATTCCTTTTTATTTCTATATAACCTATCCTTTTATTTGATTTTGATTTATAGATCCTTTGTTATCCATTCCTTGTTAGTATGTTTTCTTTCGTACCTAAATTCTTGTTTCACATTTTCCTCATATATTTGGTGAAAAGTGTTAACAATATTGTTTGTAAATTTATTAACATCGTCGTCTTTTAAATTACTCCAATTTTGCATAATAATTGCCTTTTTTATCTTACCTTCGTAATACTTTTTCTTGATATTTTTTACGCCTGTGGGTATAAAATCATTTTCAATACTTACGCATACAGCATAGTGGTCGGCCAGTTTATGATTTATTACTGCAGGTTTAGTGTGTTTAAATTTTGATCTGATGAAGGCATGATCAATTAAGGACTGTTTAAGTTTACCATCTCTTTCCTCCTCACGTGTAATATCGTTAATGAGACTTTTAAAACCGTTGCCACACTTACGCTTATATTTGTTCTGTCTAATACATTAATATTCACATCACCGATTACTAAACTGTTTATGGCTTTATCTCTGATCAATACTTCGTCCAATTCATTTATAAAAGTTTTTACATTGGTATCAGGGGGCCTGTATATAAAATGCAAATTAATAATATCCTTATCAAAAATTTTAAAAGTACAGTTCACATATTCGCAATTTTCACTATTTTTACAATTTTTTCCTCATAATTAATAATTTCTTTAATATACATTATTAGTCTACCACCAGATTTGTGTATTCTTAATTTTTTAACATTTCTATATCCCCTAATATTAAAAGTATCCATTTCATAATCTTTGATATTAACTCCGATAACAGTATGATATCAAAGCCACCTAAATTAAATATAATTAACAATTCCTCAAAGTATCTTTTTTAATGATCGAATGTTAATATGAAAGATTTTAATTGACTTAATATTATTTTCATCATTAGATATATATGTATTCCAAGTTTGAATATCGTCGTAAGTTTTAAATGTAAATAAACTATCAATTTCTATGCTCTTACAACTCTTTGTTATTTATAAAAAAAAATTTCTAATAATTTTATGAAATCGAAATATTCGAGTATGTTTAAATGTAAATGGAAATTTTTATATACTGTGTAAAAGTAATCTTACCTTACAGCATCGTATGATTGTAATAAGGTAATAATGGTCCCCATTCTCATTTGTTGATTTGTTCTATTAACTTAATAAGAATAAGAAAAAATTAAAAAATTAAAAATTAACTCTATCATTTACCTCAATTATTATTTACAAACCAACCTAATAAAAAAAGACTTTTTTTAACTTAAAAAACAATTTCTAAAATGAAATACTTATATTTTTAGGGTTTTTTAATGGTGTATTTTAAATTATACAATCGAAACGTTTCGATAACACTTACAGTTATCTTCGTCAGTAGCAATACTTGTTAAAATTGTTAAAGGTGTTGTAAACAATTTTGTCGAAGTTGAAAAATTAAAACATCATAAAATACTTACCTTTGTTGGTTTTTTTAATGGTGTATTTTAAATTATACAATCTTACAGTTATCTTCGTCAGTAGTAATATCTATTAAAATTGTTTACAAAATTATAAAGCAACCGTAATGGACTCAGGGCTGGCAGATCATATAGCTGTGGAGATTAAAATAGAAATCTGAATCTGAAAAATTTATAACGAAACAATTCACATCAGGAAATATAGTGAGTTATGTAAACATGTTTTATATAAAAATTGATCTATAATTGATTGGAAATTTGTAAAGGATCAAAACATTGATGATAATTTACGCTTCAGTCAATTTATGGAAATATTGGTTAAACATTTAGATATGGTTTGTCCAATGGTTGCTGTTGAGTGTTGTAAGAAAAACTACAAATAATCCGAGGTATACCCTATCACTTTATAAAATGAAAGAAAACTTGTGCTTTTTAACCCTAGATTCATAAACATACGTCTCTCAGACACCTTCAACTTGTTAATTTGGCACAGTGCGCTTGCGCGACGGAGGTAATTCCCGAGCGTCTCAGTACCTTCCTAATACAACGAGATCTTAGTATTGCCCTAGCTGTTTTTGTTTGCGCCAGTATAGTTTGAGCAGTACGAAGTCCAAGGTGTCTGAGAGACCAATATTTATGATTAGTGTAACTTTCTTTTATACCGAAAGGGTTCACTTTTTGTCCAATAAAACGAAATTACGAGGACTTATTTTACACAATAAGGTTTGTATACCTTCTGTAATATACTATTTTACCAGTTATTAATTTTAAACGAATTCTATTTATTACATTTGTTGTAATTTTGGTCATATCATTTACTACAGATTAGTTATAGGTAGGGTGTAGTATTTTGAATTTTTATTTTTCAGAATGGCCGCTTTGACTGACGATGAACTTAGAGCCCTGTTACTACAAGACGATGAAGAATTGGTTCCAAATGATTTAGATTTAGACAGTGAAGTCGAGAATACTTTAGAATGTGAAAGCGATCATCCAACTGAAGTTTCAAGTGATTCTGATGACGAACCTATACCGATATCAATGCTTAGTCGCCATCGCCGACGTTATATAAATTCGTCTGAATCATCAAATGATGATCAACCTTTACATACTAAAGAGGTAGGTTCAAACGAACAACAACTGGCAGGTCAAATAATTATGCCACCAACTAAAAATTTGAGAGGTAAAGATAGTCACAAATGGTCGGCACAACCTTCAGAAGCTCGTACTTCCAGGACACAATCAAGAAATATCGTTCAGATTATTCAAGGACTCAAAAATGAGGCGAAAAATGCGAGTTCTCCATTGAATCAATCCAAATTGTTCATCTCGGAATCTATTGTGTATATCATCGTACTGAACACAAATACGGAAATTGTTGCAAAGAAAGGAAAATATGCAGAACAAACAGCAACAGTTCGTGATACTTATGCTGAAGAAATATACGCCTTGATAGGATTGTTATTGTTATCTGCAAGGAAAAAAGATAACTATCTTACTAGCGCAGAACTGTTCGATCCTGTCGAAAGCGGAACAAAATACAATTCAGTAATGTCTAAAGATAGGTTCGATTTTTTATTGAATTGTTTAAGGTTCAACGACAAAACAACTCGGGACGCACGAAAAGCTATCGATAAGTTGTCCCCCATTAGGGAAATATGGGAAATGTTTATTACAGTATGTAGAGGTAGTTATAAACCTGGTTCATTTGTCACAGTGGATGAACAGCTACTGGGTTTTCGTGGACTTTGCCCTTTCCGGATGTATATACCGTCGAAACCCGATGAATATGGTATTAAAACTGTAGTTATCTGCGACTCTAAATCTAATTATATGTTAGATGCGATACCATATATGGGAAAAGGCACTAACACGGATGGACAACCTCTGGCATCTTTTTTTGTGAAGCGATTCACGGAAACTCTTCGAGGCAGTAACCGCAACGTGACCATGGATAACTGGTTCACATCAGTTCCATTGGCAAAAGAGCTATTGCAGGAACCATACAAATTAACAATAGTTGGTACAATCAGATCAAATAAACGACAGATTCCTTCACAACTTTTACAACCAAGGCAAACAAAATCATCCATGTTTTGTTATGATGAAAATTCCACATTGGTATCTTATAAGCCAAAAAGAAATAAAAATGTTCTTTTGCTATCTACAGCCCATGGAAAGGGCACTTTAGCACCATCTGGTAAACCAGAATTTTACAACTCGACCAAGGGCGCTGTTGATACGTTCGACCAAATGTGTCACAGCATGTCGTGCAGACGTTGCAGACGTCACATGTGCATGGAGCATCGTGCTAGTTTATGCCTTGAATGCGCTGAATAATATTTTTTATGTGTTTTCCTATTTAAAATATTAATAAAACCTCTTTTAATTTAATGTATGTGTTTTTATTACAATAATTTCCAAAATTGCTTCATTAAGCACACACACACACAAAATAAAGGTGTCTCACAGACGTATATTTATGAACCATGTAACAATGAATATAGTTTATGAATCTAGGGTTAAATATTCCCAAGCAACGAGTTAAAGCTGTATATAAAAAAGTTGAAGAAAAATTATAAGGCTGACCTTTTTAACACAAAAAGCAGGCATTATCAATCACTTACAGAAAGTTCAAGTAATCAGTCAAAAACTTGCTGGAACATTGTAAAACAAAATCAAAAGAGTAAAAAATCGGACACTAATATAGTCCTGAAACCGAATGAAGTAAATTATGCATTTGTAAGTGTAGCAAAAGACATAATAAAAGATTTAGCACCTTGTCAGCTGAGGTTCGATGATTATCTTGACAAAAGTAAATCTTAGGCTTCTTTTACTTTTAAAGAGATCTCTTTTAATTAATAGTCTGAATAATAAACATAGCTCCGACCATTACGGTTTGACGGTACATCTAATAAAAGTGATAAATAGTATATTACTTTACAAGGGAAGTAAGGCAAATTTACGTTAACGAGACTTCGCTATCGCTCGGGTTGCAGTAGTCGAGGTGAGGAAGTAACGTAAAGTCTTAGTCCGGAGTAAAGTATATTATTTTTTTCAATACCCCATTTTCCCCAAACTACTCTCTTCTTAAACAATACTTAAAATACAAACAATTTAAGACTCAACTCTATTATAATAAATTTGCTGAGCTAAGGAAATTAACAAATCAGTTAATATCTGAAGCTTATAAAAACAACCTACTTGATGTACAATGCAGCACGAAAGACAGTGCAAACAGTTTTTGGAAATATGTGCAAAGCAGAAAATGTAAATCACAGATCCTATTCTCTATGTACTATAATGATCATAATTATGACACTCCAGGTAATATTGTCAATAGCTTTGGTTCTTACTTTACTAGTGTATACATAAAGTCTGACAAGAGAAATATTAATTATAATTATTGTGAAACAGCGAAATTGTACATCTATTAATGTAAATGAAATCAATGAGCAGGATGTCTTTCAATCGATTAAAAATTAAAAAATAAAATGACTTCTGGGCCGGATAAGATACCGAGCTTCTTAGTTAAAGATTGCGCGTCAATACTAACTTCACCTCTAGTCACTCTATAATTTAATTTTAAAAACAAATACTTTTTCAGACATATGGAAGGTGTCACGTGTATGCCCAATACTAAAAAATGGAGATCCCAAAGATATAAAAAACTATCGACTGATTTTAAATAATTTTGCAAATATATTTGAAAGCATTATTTATTGTAAGCTATACCCTGAAATGAGCAGTACTTTATCAGAATATCAACACGGCTTTCGAGAGAAACGCTCAACTATAACAAATTTAACTATAATAAGTCGATATCCAGCTAATAAACTTGACAAACGGGGTCAAGTAGAATCTTTTGATCAAATTGATCACTACGTTCTTTTAAACAAGTTAAATAGATTTGGTTTCTCCAAGAATCTAGTTGGTTTACTTGAGAGTTACATAATAAACAGGTTTCAGTTTGGAGAGTTTAATAATTTCCGATCGAATATATTCAAAAATAGCTCGGGGTACCGCAAGGATCGAATCTTGGCCCATTACTCTTCTCAATTTTTATCAACGATCTGTCAAGCGTAATCACGTGTCATAAGTTACTTTTTGCTGATGACCTAAAAATATTCACAGCTATAAGCTCCGTAAATGACTGTATTTTTTTACAACATAATCTTGAAGTAGTTCATATATGGTGCCAAAAAAACAAATTAAACCTAAACATTCCAAAATGTAAAATTCTAAGTTTTTCGAGAAAAACAAGTAAGCTTGATTTTTATTATAATATAAATGGAGTATCATTAGAACGGCTGTATACGTACAAGGAGCTTGATGTGTTATTTGACTCAACGCTAACTTTCGACCATCATATAGGGTTCATTGTAAGGAACTGTAAGGATTTCACCAATATCAATTGTCTAAAAGTATTACACTTTTCTATTGTTTGATCTAAACTGGAATATGGTGTTATTATTGGCTTCCAATTTATAATCACCACAAGAGCAGTATTGAATCAGTACAACGCAAGTTTTTAAAATTTATATCTTGTAAGCTAAATGGAGTTTATCCACAAAGAGGTACGGATTTGTCAGAATTAATGTCACAACTTAAATCAACGTAGAAACATTATCTCAGTTACTTTTTTGTTTAATTTAATTAAGAGTAAGATATACTGTAGTTCTCTAGTGTCTCAATTAAATTTGTTAGTACCACATTCAACACGTTATCTAGTCAAATTTTTTTCTCCCGAAAGCTGATACAAATTTATTACAAAAATCGCATTTTTATGTTATGTGCAAAAATTGTAATATAATATCATTTCTTTGTGATATACACTTTTCTTATAAGTTTCATAGATTAATCTTAATGTAAACACTTTTAGAATGTTCTATTGGTTTGTACTGTTGGGCAATAAAGATTATTATTATTAAATATTTTGATTCCGGGCTTTCTGCTGTGTCGCACATGTAGATGGCGTTGTGCACTTTCCGGATATGACGTCAAAGTTCATATTTTTAAATGGCAACTCTTCGCGGAAATCGATGCAAATCTTTCTCCTGAGTTCAAAAATTCCATATTTATTGGGATTATTTGAAACAGTATGCATTATTAAATGTGGCATAATTCGAAAAGTGGGTGTTGGTCAAGAACGAAACTGGTGTGATTGAAATATAGGCTTTTGTCAAAACAACAAGCAACTGGGTAACTCGATATGGAGTTTATTTTTTATTTTCAAGCGGCCGAAAACCGCATATTTATGTATCGTTATAGGTAGACTTGAAGTACGTATTTTTGTCACGGGAAGACAAAAACCCTTTTAAGCTTTATTTTATCTTTGTTTTCGTTCGGTTTATATTTATTTTAATAAATGTTGTACACTGTTTAGTACCCCGATTCTTAACTTAACGCAAACATTGACAACACTAACACCGCATCACTTTTCGAATAAAGCCACATTTAATAATTAATATCGCGCATAACGTTTCAAATAATCCCAATAAATAGGGCATTTTTGAACTCAGGAGAAAGAATTGCATCGATTTTCGCGAAGAATATACCGGGTTGCCGTTTAAAAATTGAACTTTGACGTCATATCCGGAAAGTGCGCAGCGCCATCTACATGTGAGATACAGCATAAAGTCCGGAATCAAAATAAAAAATCCACGTGTCGCAGGATTTGGACCACAAATTAACGATTTCGAAAATAATGAATTTATCCGTTACTTTCTGAGCGCACTGTACAATCAAATTTATTTATTTAACATTAATCGTAAAAGTGCAATTTTTGCCATTGGAAACATTAATTAAGCTATTTGATTTGGTATAATCATTTGCACATATAATACTAACAATTTCATTGGTACTGTTATATTCAGAACTCTCAGATACTCTTTCATTTATTTCAATGTCATTAGTCTTTGATGTGGACGGATTATGAAAGATTTTGTTTGTTGTATCTAATTTTTGATGAATAGAATCTGAAACATAACTTTCAGCTATGGTGGAAGTTATCTTTATCTTCTATATTCTCGTTATTTATATTAACCAATTCACCAACACGGCACGCTCCGGCGACTCCAAAAATTAATACAAGCTATAAAGATAATAATTTTTTACCGAACTGTACGAATAAGTTATAAATAATTATCTTCATTAGTAAATACATCTCTTCTTCTCTTAAAAATAAGGCTGATTTTTTTTGCAGTATACCCATCATTTGTTCTCTTCAAAATGCACACGATTTTAAGTATTTTGAAATATCTAAATTGTCATTTATGCTAATTGTTGTTTTTAGCATGGAGTATTTACACCACAAACTTGAACGGACTTCAGTATTTGTGATCTTTCGTAGAAATACGCCATCAGCACGTCTTCATTTACAGTCTCAATTTTTTTGTCCCCGCACAACTTTATAAATGTATAGTACATGCTTTCGTATCTATGTTTCGATTTACCTGGATATAAAGCATTAGCAGCAATGTGTGCTACTTCGACCGGATCGTAATTGACT
The DNA here is from genome assembly GCA_036346205.1 of Vesta saturnalis. NCBI lineage: Eukaryota > Metazoa > Arthropoda > Insecta > Coleoptera > Lampyridae > Vesta > Vesta saturnalis. The sequence continues at coordinate 2,732,400 of JARFJB010002198.1, read as the reverse complement.
TGATTTGAAAAAACGTTTCCATTATTAACAACTAATAAAGCACACACTAATTTGCTAACAATTTATTATGACAGTCAACAACGGTAACCGTGGTAATGGAAACCATACTACCTATGTAGCATGTCTATGGTTGCAATTGCATTTTTAGGAATAGTATATTGCATACCGAGGCGTAAACTGTTCCATTCCTGTCAAGAGAAGCATAGTTCACAGAGAGGCGAATCGTCGAGGTGAACTAGTTTTCGAGACGGGGGAATGGTACTTTTTCCGAGGTTTGTATACGATTTTATTCACAATTAAAGAACAAGCAACCTTATATAGTTCAAATCAAAACATTTTGAAACACATCCATCACAGCTTCTCGTTTAATATTGAAGGTCGTGACAATGGAACTTTTAATTTTTACTTTAATGAGAAGCCATAAATGTTATGGTTACTATTTTTCTATTAGTTTTGTCGTTACTTGTTATACATAATTCACATATTAAAGAAAACGTGTTGTTTGTTTCCACCTATTGCTTGCGTTCACTCGCCATCTATGCACATGTGAAAAAATGGTTGCATACTCTTATCCTTTATTAAAATTGGCAAGTTGTCAATTTGACATCGATAGTAGCTCCCCACAGGTTGAAAAGTGGTCCATTACTAACAACGGCTTAATCTCATTGCTGTCACCTTTTTTTATTATTACTGACCCCTTAAAGTAAACCCTTAAAGGGCTAGAAAAATGATATGTTAAAAACTAATTGTGAATAAAATAATATTAATTCCTGTCGTCCATATCAACTAGTCAACATTTCTGTAAATCTGACTTACGCTTCTTTGTTCATGCATTGCAATTAAGATTTACAGGTTGAGGAGTGAAAAAAGTATCATTATCATCCCGCTCACAACTTTAACAAACGCCTGCATTAAAGCAAGTGTTTATCCTTATGTGCTAAAAAATATCAAAAATTATAGATATTCATAAAGGTGGAGACCAAATACCAAACAATTTTAGGCCGGTTGCATTAACACCAATCCTCTCTAAAATTTTTGAGCACATATTGCAATTTGTAGTGGATAAAATGGAAAAAAATAAATTAGTAACTTTAACCTGTTGTGACCCCGTAAGGCGTTCGATTGCGTTTATCATAAATTTACACCTAAACTGTATTACTATAATTTTGATTTAAGGAGTTGGAAACTGATAAATTCCTATCTTCTTAATAAACATCAATATACTATCGTAAATTCTGTACCATCTTGAACAGTTTTAATAAACCAATGCGTACCGCAAGGCTCGGTGTTAGCTGCAACCTTATTCTTATTGTGGTAATGCAGAGGAAATATGAAGTAAAAAAAAAGTAGATAGTGAAGCAAACTTTTGGTTCTATGCAAATGAATTGAGTTTAAATAACGACAAAACTGCCAGTCTTACTTTCACTCACCGGAGGATCGGTATATAAATAACATAAACCACCTGAAATACCTTGGCATTTATTTTGACGGTAAGTTAAATTGGCATCAATAGATTAATCATGTTGCTAACGAACCAGCAAAAAGTATATTTATTATGCGGAAACTGCGTAATTTTATAAACCTGGATGTTTTATTGATGACTTCTTTTGGTCGATTTTATTCTCATATGCAATATGGTATGTTTAGCTTGGGGTCGTGCGCCCGCGTCCAAAAGAGTATTCGGATTACAGCGTGAAATGGTCCGAATAATATGTAATGTTGATTATAAGTAAAATGTAAGACACAAATTTAAATAGCTGGGTATTCTAACGTTTCCATGCATCTATATCTATCATTATCTAGTTTATATAAAAACACACTGCAATGATTTATTTTATCTTAACCCTACAGTGCGCTATGGTGCATATATGCATCATCCATATATTTCCTAAAAATATCTCTATAAGAATTTTATAAAGAGTAAATGCGAGTCTCAAACAAACGAACAATCCTACTTCTACCCTTTTCCGATCGTAAATGCATTGACATTTATTTTCTAACCTTCAAAATGTATTTGTTTGTGAGTGATTTGCTACAGTTTAGATGTGTGACTTGTTGACTATTTCTTTATTTTTAATTTATTGACTATTTTGAATTCGAGGTATGTATTTTTTTTATATATGAATCAACGCGCATTTGTTGATTGACACATACTCGACTGAATACACATAGGCGGGTACGTGTAAACATTGTTTTATTTTTCCAGATGCCTTTTATTTCTAAAAGGGGAAATGAAGTAACAAATTTGAAGGATTTGGATCCAGATGAATTACATGATATTATTGAAAATATTCCCGCTGGGAGTGATGATGAATTGGAGAGTCCAAGTGATGACGAAGAGTTCGTTACAGAAGATGCAAAAGAAATCTTGTTGAAATATCTACTCGACAATAATATCAATACCATTGAATTAGAAGTTGAACCAACTTTAAACCAGTATCTTCAACCATCGACATCGGATATTCCGGATCAGCCATCCACATATAATATTGCAGATCACCCATCAACATCTGATATTCCAAATCAGCCATCTACGTCTGGAAGTGTCTCTAACTCTATTACAGGATCCAAGTTAGTAAAACCCTCAAAGGCAAATGTATTATGGAAGACAAAGGAATTTCAAAATGTACTCTGTAATTTTACTGGAAACATTATGCTACCAGATAAAATTTTGGAATTACAAACACCATTCCAATTTTTTAAACATTTTTTTGATAATGAGCTAATAGAAAAAATTAAATTTGCATATTTTCTTCTGTTGTATCAATGTCTAATGTTAGAATGTATTGGAACGGACAAGTTGGAATAGAGATGATTCGAAATGCTATGAGTCAAAAATTATTTGAAAAAATTAAGAACTATTTGCATTTCAATGATAATAATAACGTTGACGATACTGATAATCTATACAAATTGAGGCCTGTTATCGACAAGCTGTCTCCTAAATTTCTATCTGTGCCAATGGCAGAAAATTTGTTAATTGATGAACAAATCTGTGCCACAAAAGCTAGACATCATCTCAAACAATATTTGCCTCTGAAGCCTCACAAATGGGGTTACAAACTTTTCATTTTGTCCGGCGTGTCGGGTTTTTGTTACAAATTTGAAATATATACTGGGACTGAAAATGATCCAAGGAAATGTCTTGAAAGTGAGCCTGATTGATAATTATTACACTTCACTCCCTGTTATCCATTATTTAACCCAAAAAGGTATTCATTCTCTTGGAACAGCTAGGCGTAACAGAATTCCATCTTGTAAAATTCCTTCAGATGCGCAGTGCTCAAAAATGATAGGAGAGTATGGAGAGTTTGTAGCTAACAGATATTTGCAATGTTTTCTGGAAAGATAATAAAACTGTAGTTTTTTTGTCATCTTTCATCGGCAGTCAACCTATAACAATGGCAAAAAGGTACGACAGGAAGAAGAAACAAACAATAGACGTCCCCTGTCCTGCTGTAGTGACCCAATATAATTTTCACATGGAGGGAGTTGATTTACTAGATAGTATTGTGAGTAGATACAAACTTAAAATGAGGTCTCGGAAATAGTACATGAGGTTGTTTTATCATTTACTTGGCATTTCAACAATAAACGCGGGTGCAACCAAGGAAAATCCGCAATGAAACTTGCAGATTTCAGGCTACAATTGGCTACAACTTTATGTAATATTGGCCCAAATGGTAACACTAAGAGAGGTCGGCCGTCTGATACCAATCAAAGAAAAATTGAGGTAAAAAAAAAGAAGGCTAATGTGTCTGTTGTGCCTCCAAAAGATGTAAGACTAGATAGTATAGAACATTTTCCTAGGTGGAATAAAACCCGAATAAGGTGCAAGGTTCCCGATTTCAAGGTTCAAACATTTGTAGTCTGTGAAAAGTGTGATGTAGGATTGTGTTTTAATAAGACTAAAAATTGTTTTAAATTGTTTCATTCATTATAAATTTTTTTTATTAATGCGCATATGCGCAATGATGCATATATGCATCATACTCAAAATTTGTAAATTTTAATAAAAATATTGGTCGCAGATTTTTTTAAATATTTTTCCCAGTATTGTGGGTATGTTTTTGACCAAAAATAATTTTTTCAGGTTGATTAAAAAAATTGCACATTGTAGGGATGAGAGCATCCATGGTCACAATAGAACTCAAAATGAAATTAAGTTAAACTACCTCAGATTAACTTCAAGTAGGTTTAGGTTAAGTAATTATGGACCAAAGCTTTTTAATAAATTACCATCTTTAATCCAAAAGTTAGATATTACAAAATTTAAGTCTTGGATTAAAGCTTATCTAACTGATAAATGCTATCACACCGTAGATGAATTTTTAAATGATGTGTGAGTAACAATTTAAATATTTGTATGTGATGCCTGTTACATTGTTACATTTTTTTATTTAGCGACTGTAATGACCTTATGGTTTTTTACACAGAATAAACTAAACTAAACTAAACTTATTAGAAAAGAGTAATTTATGCACCAAGGGAGTCAATTAGCTGCTTTAGTCCCCACAACAGATTTTACTCTTCCGATCTATGTGTATGTATAATATTGTTTTTACGATCAGGCAAAAAAAAATGCATTTTGTTAAAGTGTAAAAGTAATTCAAACCATATATGGTTTTATTTCATACAAATATCAGATTTGGTATCCAAAACAATTTTAAATTCATTTGGAGTAAGTTCCTCATTTTAACTTTAAATTTCAACGGCCATGATTTAAAGTAGATTACAATATCGTAATAAAAAATGAAACGGTATAATTATATAATTAATTCTTGATTTATTGCTAATTATAATTATTTAATATAATTAATATAACAATACAATAACATTTAAACTTTTAGTTTATGCATAGTAATAAAGTCAATTAATTATTTATTACATGTTATTAGATTATTACTGCTTTTGGATAAATGGAATTAACTTCTGTAATATCCAATACGCCTTGATTGCCTATAATTATCTACAATATTATACTAGGAAATGAAATGTTATTAGAAGATCACAATTAACATTGGTATTATCTATCTTTATTCGTTTTTAAATATCATCCATATGACGTTCTATTTTTTACTTCCGCATTAATTTATAAGTTTTATTTACATAAAACACCAAACAGAATTATTTAATATGTTTAACAAATAATTAACTACAGAACCTTCGTATTTTGTTGCCAACTGTTTTCCCAGGCGCATCTCACATTTTATGTAACTGTATCCCTGAACATTAAAAAAAATCTGATGGTATAATATTTATACTCATTTGGTTTCTATTCAAAATGAATAAGATTGTATCATATTTACCAATTAAGTATTTAACAGGAATGCTATCCGTAATTTTGTATTGATGTTTTACAGAATTTAGGGTTATGAGTCTAGTGACATTCACTTTTTTGCATTTCACCACATTACCTTGCCTCATTAGGCAGTACTTCGTTTTGCATCATTTCGCATCGCTGTGCAACGCTTCGCATCCCTTCTCATCGCTTCATGTCGTTTCGCATCGTTTTGCTTTGATTCGGATCGGTTCGCATCGTTTCGCGTTGCTTCGGATCGGTTCGCATCATTTACCATCGCACCGCTTTCCATCGCCTTACATCGCTTCGCATTGCCACGCATCACTTCACATCGCTTTGGATCGGTTCGCATCCCTTTGCATCACTTCGTATCGGTTCGCATAGCGTAGCATTACTTTGCACTGCATCACTTCGCATCGTCTCATATTACTTCGTGTCGCCTAGCATCACTTGGTATCGCTTAGAATCGCTTCGTATCTCTTCGCATCGCTTCGTGACGCTTCGCATCATTTCGCATAGCATCGCATCGCTTTGCATCCCGTCGTATCGTGTTATATTATTTTGCAAGTGATGGATCCATCAACTTCTAAACCTGTCTTACTAGTGCATATATACCGTACTTTGTGGATTTACTTTCAGCATACTCTTTCTTGAGTAGTCAGTGTGGATGCAAACCCTAACAAGGATTTACAATTACTTATAAGGTTTATCTGATGTACTTTTTGCGCATCCCTGTCCAGTTTACAGTGCCTAAACCTTTTGAGTTCTCACTTGAAATTGAAGTACGCCTCTCAAATTTCTTCTGACACGAATTTCTTTGCACTCGACTAAGATATTTGATAAAGAACAAGTACTACAATCTGAAAATCCTTTTATAGATCTGAAACGTGTGCTATTGCACCTATTGGTTCCATAAGTGGTGCAAACTGATATTGTGTTGAATTTCCTCAAATACTAATTCACTCTTGATAATGATCTCTTTACTGTGTCAAACGGCTTTAGCACTACATGGTTTCTCTTTTTCAGTCCTGTTTTACTTTTTTATGGAAAGCGTTTTTTTACTAACTGTTATAGTAGGCAAAATTTAGATAAATGCTATTCTAGTCTTGTTGAATAGAATCAAGGAAATTGGTTGTTTTCTGACATACAGCTATAGCAGGCAATGTTTTGAGTAGTGTAATCTTCTGCACAGGATTGTGATGTGCGAGTGCGTATGATGCGTACGCATGCGCTTGTGCGTATGCATGGGGATGAGCGTGTTCACGTACGTGGGCGCGTGCGCGTCTTTGTACATGTGACCGTCCATTTCGGTTTCTATAGTACATTTTTGTACTCAGTTTGTTAGTTCTAAGAATTTAGTTAATGTTTTGTATTCATGAAGTGTCATTTACATATAAAAACCTGCACTCTGATTTTAGCTGGTAAACTACAAATATTTTTCAAACAAGTAAGAGTGAATCTATAACTTCTCCTACTAAGCTTAATACTTTTGGTAACACTCAACACTCCACTAAACGAACCAATACGTTTTTTAAGTAAAGCTGGCGTCGATGGTTAATTTAATCAAAATGATACTACATTAAAAGTAACTAAATATATATATATATATATATATATATATATATATATATATATATATAATAATATATATATATATATATAATAATATATATATATATCATTATCGAGTCTTTCACTCACTGTTGACATTTAAGGTACACTGTATTTCAACCTTCAATAGGTTTCCTCAACCAATGATTCCTACATTTTCGTTTCATGGTCTACTAATGGTCTGCATTGAATGTAGAGATTGTATCGTGTAAATTTAGGAGTAGGGGATTCACATAGGTTACTAGCCGAAGACACGTCCTAAAACGTTACCGGTATAATGCAGAACGCTGGAAGCGTATTATAATTAAGCATCAATACCTTAACACTTTATACGGTCTAAGCTGTAAAGAAAATAAGAACAAAAAAGAAGACAACTTCCCCGGAATAACAAAATTAAAGAATGTAAAAAGGAGAAGTTCGTTCAAATTTTTAAAAGGACGCTATGGTGCGCTTGTTTGCTCTCTTAAGATGCTGATTGAACACAGCCTACAACATTCAATTCGGTACCAGTGTTGGATAGATGGTAACCGAGTCCATTCTGTTAAGTTATTTGTTGAAGGCAGACTGTCCATATTTTCTTAGTTACGTAGAGACCATCTTCAATAATTAAAACGGTTCATTAAGAATCATAGATTTTTTTTTGAATTATTAATTGAGGTATGTTAAAAAGCATTGTTTTTTCGTTTCTAAAACTTTTTCATGTTAACGTTCCTTTTAGCGTTCACTTTAACATTTTCTTTGACATTTGTCAGGTACACGGAAACAGTTCATAAGGGATTGACAACTCACTATTGCATTTTTAGACTACTTCAATATTTTTATTTTATTAGAGTATTCTGCTTATCTCCTTTTTCAAAATTTAGTGAGACTTATTACGATGGCCAAAAAATGACGTTTATTTATATTTATAACTGGTTTAGAGAGAATTAGTTTGATTAAGTCACCAATACATTTTTTTGACTTTTAAATAGAACAAAGAATATTTGATTACGATAAAATATTTTGCTCTCATTACATTCTGGATAATCTCTAACCTCATTCCCTAACTTCATTCCTTCCGATCCTTAGTCCCACGATGCATGCATACGTAATGTATATATGTATGCTGGGAATCCATCGTTGTAGCTGAAGGAGCGTAAAAAGCTCGAACAGCCCGCCCTACCCTCGGGGAGGAAATGAAACACGTTGTTTTCGTTGCTTATTTTTTTCTTTATATTAGAAACAAAAGATTCGTATTTTCATATTATAAGATTGTAAAAAAAGTGAAATTATGTTGATAATTGTTGACTTATGTAATGGCCTTTTTAACAACCATGCGTTTCGTAGTAACATTTAGCGCGATTAACAAAACATTTTCGAGGAAATAGGTTTGTCAATTAGTAGTTGAGAAATAATACTTGTACACCACACTGATGACAAGGTTGAATTCAATTGGAGATATATTACTTTAACTGAGGGGTATTAAGCCATATCTATATTATTCCTATATCATTGTTCTAGATAGACTATTATAACAATTAAATATAGTTTCACCTGCCTACTGTAATGAAATAACTATTTGTGTAAAATTAATATACTATGTTTGCGGTGAGGGGTGGGGAAGGGTTGGATACCACACTTAACTTTAAAACCCTTTCATATTTCTCATTTAGTAATTCTGGAATTCTGGCGAACACTTTGTGACCCAAGTGAACGCGTACAAGTAAAAACCTTAAATTCTAATATCCCGTCCTGTGTTCAAACTGTCATAGCTCCGCCATTTTCGTCGCACACCAAAAGTGAATGTGTGTATGAAAAGGTCTTTAAGTTTGGATCATTTTCGTGAACATGCTCAGAGTTCAAAATGGGGAAAGTTGCTTACATCTTTTTGAATTCCACGGTCTTTCGTCGCTTCCGGGCGGACCAGAAGTGACGCTATTTTGTTATTCGTAAGCTATAATATCTTCTTTTCTGCCTTTCAGTTGAGACTACTCTGGGTACTGATCGTTTTTGCGTTTGCAAAGTGAAGTGTTTCTAAAAAACTAAGAAGAGAATTAATTGTCTTTCCAACTTCGATTTATCCAATGAACACTATCGTTATGTGGATGAGATATTCTGTATTTTTAAGGGTAACGGTAATTTTAAAGTTTCTTGACTACATCACAATTTTACAATTTTACTAATATAGGTTTCATTTTAAACTTGTTCTACTTGTTTCGGATACATATTTGTGCCTGAACTCTAGTTATAAGGAAATAATTGAAAACAGACGTGTACACAAAATGGCGAATTTCCATAAAAACTAAATACTAGGTGGAGTCGTCAAAAAATAGATTGACTTGTTTGGTTACTTTTGCGAACCAAACCTAACCAGGAAATTTTAATTCCGAATCTAACACCAAACGCAACGGCGAGCTGAGCTAAATGAAATGTTTGATTCGTTTAGGGTCTTAGGTTGGTTTTTGGAGAGTTTGTTCAACCTATTCGTTTTCAAACAGTGAAGATGAAATTAAAAAAAAGTTGTAACTAGTTAACTAGAACTAATTAATTTAGTTGAACACTCTTGCCCGGATTTTTTAATTTTAATCCTAAAACATCGCGCATCTTAAGTATATATTTTTAATCTTTCCCGAGTTCATAGTTTAAATTAATTTTTTAACTACGTTTTCTAAATATCTTAAGGTTAGCATTAACGCATAAATTAATTCTACAATAGTTCGAAATACACAGTTTCGTTATTCTATTGATTCCTGAAAGCTTCTATAAAAAATTGAAAATATGATGCCTTATATCATCGAAAACAAATTAATTTGGATGTTTATGTAACGGCCTTTTTTATATAAAAACTCAAAAGATGAATAATGTTATAAAATCAAAAATGTTAGGTACGTTGAAGTTCGGTTCATTTTTCGAACCTAATCTCGAACACAACCGCTTTATCTATTCTTTTTTTTTAACAGAGCTGAACCTATCTCGAAAATTTTTGAATTGAAATTATTAATTGCACGGCAAACTTTTAGGAATTCACAAATCAAAATTGTTTAATTACAAATTCCCAAGCCACACTTCATTTGAAACGGACGTATCAGTAGTGATTTTTTCACTCGATAAACAACGCCATGTGGTTTTCAGTTGAGCTAGTGCTAGGTCTTTAACCATGATATGTACATGTATTCTATGCCGCATTATAATACGGTCAATTAGTGTGACGTAAAAGCCGCCATTTGATAGGGTAGGTCAGCGCAGTTGTATCCAAATAAACGATGTATCTAGTGAGTGTTGACAATTAACAATTGTTTTTAAATCGAATTTGTGCTTACAGAAATTAAATTCTTGCATTAGTAAATCTACTCTGTTTAAACAATGATAATGTGTTAGGCTCCAGACTGCAAGCATTATAACCAGAGGGAAACCTGTATATTCTTCAGATTTCCAAAGGATGAGAAAGAACGAAAGAAGTAGAGGAAACTTATTAGGTGTGTTTAATAGTTTATAAAACACACAACAAACTTTTTTAATTATTACTGTTAACTACCCGCGATAAGGAACCTGGACCTAGAGCATTTTTATGCAGTTGCCATTTTCGAGAGGGTAAAAAGGAAAATAGGCCACAGGTATTTTTACATAATTTAACAAAAACATTCACCTGGACAACCCAGAAAAACGAACCCGTAAACAAATCACAGAACCAAAACCAGCCATGCAGTTCAAGTATCTTCGTCATCAGCTGAGGATGTGTAAGAAACTATATCCTTTTATTTTAGTTTTCCGAATTAATATAATTATTTTTACAGTATTAGTATTTCAAGCAGTATATTGTAACAACCCAGTACATCAACATCTACAGTGGAAATGGAAGTTGAACCAACTGCGCAATCCTCAAATTTGGGAGAATCAAGTTCCGCTATGTTGCATGCTGAAAATTATTTTCTAAAAAAGGAGTGTCAAAACTTGAAGGTAAAATTGGAAAATTTAAAAGAAAGATTTTCTTTTCAATATATTAAAGTAAATGATGACTTGACTTTGCTGTACACTGGACTGCCCAATTGAACAATATTTATGGCTCTGTTAAATTCAGTCAAAGATATAAAAATTAATTATTATTTCAATTGGAAAGTGGACATAATTGATAAGATAGATCATCTGCTTCTTTGCTTAATCAAGCTTAAACAGAATTTTCCCCACAGTGATATTGCGTAAAGATTTAATATCTCCCAAGCTACAGTAAGCAACATAGTAATTACTTGGATACATGTTTCACATACTATTATTTATAAACAGTTGATATGGGTAAGCAAGCAGAAACAAGAATAAGATTTGTTTGCCGACATGTTTTAGCACATTAAACTGCCGCATAATGTTAGATTGCACAGAAATGTTAACTGTACGTCATCAATGAAGACACAAAAAATGACTTACTGCAGTTATAAACATAATAATACATAGACGGCACTAACAAGTGTTGCACCAAACGATGTAACTACATTTGTTAGTGACCTATATCCAGGGTCGGCATCTGACAAAAAAATTGTGCAAGACTGTGATATTTTAAAACATTTACAGCCGGTTGATTTAATTTTAGCAGATAAAGGGTTTTTACTTAAAGATATTTTGCCTAATGGAGTATATATAAATACCCCTCCTTTTTTAACAATCCCACAGTTTACACCCGAGGAAGTTCATCAAACAGACGTAATAGCACGATCTAGGATTCATGTCGAAAGGGCTATTCAAAGAATTAAATATTATAAAATATTAAAATTTCAGCGCAACCAATTTATCCAACATGCAAATATTATAGTACAAGTGATAGAAGCTTTAACCAACCTTCAATATCCCTCAATTAAGGAAATAGAAAAATATGAGTCTGATGATAATTAAATACAGTATAAGTAGTGAATTGAACTAGTGTAAGTATGTTTTCTCAATGTTTCTTCTGTAATGAATACCTATGGTAAATAAATTGATAAAAAACAAATAAAGGTTTTTCATTTATTTTCCAAAATATAGGGTATAAATTTCCGTAAATAAAATTTCTGTAGAATCTGTTGTAACAACTCTTTTTTAGTGTTGTATAAAATATACCTCAATTTAGGATCTTTCCTTCATTTAGTTCTAAATACAAGAAAATTTTAATTATTGAAATATTGGTATGAGGTAGGCCACTTAATTTGCATATCTTCATAGTGCCTATTTTCGTAGAAATTTACATTCCCATAAACTGTTTTCTAGTTATTGAGTTGCGCAATGACTCGTGACTTAATTCTATAATCAACGCGTCTGCGTTAAGTTAATCTGCTGATATCTTGTGCACATGACCTCATCATCTACTTCGAAATCCTCCATTTTCACTTCCTGTTTAATGTCGAAGCATGAATCTGCTTCTTTTTGATTTTATTTAAATTTATGTGAAAAACGCCATCAATTTGGTGGTAGGAGATATTTTTAATACATTTACATAAAATTTGAAGCATCTTGTTCTTTTTAGGCGTTTACCTTACGGTTTTTTTTCTTGACGTTGTTTTTTACTTTAATTACACGTATATCATTATTTCAATTCACAACGTAATTGAATTTTAAGTACGAATTTGGTTTTATGATTGCAAAATTTTTTGAATGGATACTTCCAAATAATGCAATAAGAAGTGGATTTAAAAATTTTAAGAAGAAATTATACGGATTTAATAAAGATAAATTCAATTTGGGGTGTGGCTGATACCATTATGTCAAGGTTGCACCATGATGACGTAAGATTGGCTTGATCCTGTTAACTTCTCCGTAATCATATTTAGATACCAGTGGTTGTCAAAAAGAAAAGTTTGTGTACAAAATTTCTAAGGTATTTATTTAGTGATTTATTTAGTACTTTAAGCATAATTTTAAGACCTTCATTATTTCATCATTACATGTAATTCAATAGTCTGTATACTGTTATTTTTTACATTTTTGTCTAGTCGGTTTAATTGTCCCGATAATTTAAAAAAAACAATTTGGCGCCCGAGATAACTTCGTTTTTTTACATTCTTTATTATTCATGGTAAGTGGTAATTAAGCAAATCATTTTATTTGAACCGGCCCAATTTAATCAACCGATGAGCCAAAAGCACAATTATAAATGGTGTAAGGTATGTATTTTCTGGAGATTTATTATTTTCATTACTTTTGGATTACTTACTTTTTATTATTTTAAAATTGTACAACGTTACACACATGTTTATTATTTATCATGTTTTTTATTTATGACGGTCTCATTATTTTCGGTTTTGTGAATGAATATTACTTAATTGTGCATTCCTACATTTAAATGGGAACTTCACTTTAATCAACTTATTATCCTGAACTAGTCCGCCTGGAGAAGCTCCCAAATAGTCACAGGTATGCAGCCACAAACCTGTGCGTTGAACAGCTATACATGTTGCTAGCCGATAAACGCCTCCAAATCAGCATTTTCGTGTTGTGCTTCCCACTGAATAGACTTTATTCCTTCCAAGTTATAGCCCTCTAATAAATTCATATAAAAAGAGTCAGAATATCTACTTTTTTGATAGGTTGATAATACAGTGCCAAACTTACTGGCAGTGAGTCGATACTTCCTGGCTAAATATCAGTTTGTGTTTTGAGCTTGATCACTCGTAGTAGCAATAATATAAGGTCTTACTGCCCTATCAAACCTACATTTCACTGTTATACAGGGTGGGCGTCTACTGAATGGACGGAGAATTGCTGCTTAACTATTAGAGATATCAAAACCAATTTTGGTGTGGAAATACAAAATCATTGGACCTACCAAAATAGAGTTAACTTTGGAACCACGATGCGAACGTTGTCATGACGATTTTATAAATCCGTTTATACCACCGACTATTAATAATAGTCTACTAACAAACAGAGAGGAAATTTTTTCGAAAACATGTGAAAGTATACGGAATGATTAACTTACGCGAAATGTAATTTCTCTCAATTTTTTCAAATACAACACCCTGTATATTTTTTCACATTTCGACTTCCCGTGAAAAGTAGATACTAATTGATATTAGGTTTTATAGCCATAAGACAGACCCTTCTTGAGATATTGACGCTTTTACGTAAAAATATTCTAAAATACAAATTTATTATGACAATAGAATTCAACAAAACAAATCAAGTAGGCTATCCGCTCGTAATAAAGAGGAACAATTGCATTTATTATTTTGACGTTTGTATAATCATTAAAATATTGTTCCATTAGCTTGTGTGTTTTTGGATTGTCGTTTTGTCAATTTTTACATAAAATGATTTTTTCCAGAGAAGAAGTGGTGGATATGATCTTTATTTACGGCGAAGCTCAAAGAAATGCTTTGCTGACTACCCGTTTGTACTGTGAACGATGCCCTGAGAGAAGACAGCCGCGAAAAGTATCGTTTGTGATTGTGTGTTATCCCAATCGCGCAAAAACAAGCCCAAATGAATAAATTGAGTTTCAAGTTGTGGCATCTCTTATAGAAAATCCACAAATTAGTACCAGAGAGCTAAGTACAACTAGACCTAAATAGACATACAGTTCGCAGCTTTATTAAAAAAACAAACTGCATCCTTATCATATCGAGCCACATCAAGCTTTAAGTGAAATAGATTTTCAAAATCGTGGACCTTTCTGCCAATGGGTAACTACTAAAGTCAATGAAGAACCCAATTTTGTTAATAACATTCTATTTACGGATGTGGTAACTTTACACAATAATGGCAATATTAATCCACATAACTATCATCACTATTCAGATACTAATCCACACATCTTAAGAGTTGTTGATCACCAGCATCGATAACCAGTTAATGTGTGGGGTGGTATAATCAATTTTAATGTGATGGGAGTCTTACCGGAGAAAGATATTTACAGTTTTTGAAAAATGATTTTCCCGAGCTTTTGGAAAATATCGAGGTAGTTAATATTCGTACGATGTGGTTTCAACTGGATGGCGCCCCTCCACACAATGCAATCAGTGTTAGGTAATATCTCGATAGAAATTATCTGATGAGATGGATAGGTCGAGGTGATGTGCAAAACTGGCCAGCCCGATCACCGAATCTTACGCCTCTTGATTTCTTCCTTTGGGGCTACGTTAAAGAAAAAGTCTACCAACACTCTCCCACCACAAGCGAAGATATGAAAAATAGAATTAGAGCTGCGTTTCAACCCATTTCGCCTTTAATTAATTTAATTTGAATTTATGGTTTTATTCGTTTATGTTTCCTTATTCAACGTATTTTTAGATGTAGAGAATTGTTTTACTGTTTAGTTATTAATTAAGTTTTCCTATCAGTTAAAGAATATATTTGCCATTCGTATTTGCTTATTTGCTCTGTATGTCAATATTTTCAAATAAAGCGTCAATATCTCAAGAAGGGTCCGTTTTATGGCTATGAAACTTATTATCAAATAGTATCTACTTTTCACGAGGAATCGAAATGTGAAAAAATATACAGAGTTGTTGCATTTGAAAAAATTGAGAAAAATTACATTTCGCGTAAGTTAATCTTTCTGAATAGTTTTACATGTTTTCGAAAAATTTCTCAGTTTGTTGGTCAGTAGACTATTATTAATAGTCGGTGGTATAAACAGATTTACAAAATCGTGGTGACAACGCTCGCATCATGGTTCCAAATGTCTATACTTTTATTCTAAATGTAACAGTGAATCCAAAAATGCAGAAATATACAGGGTGTTCTATTAAAAAAAAACAGCTTTGGGTTGGCATATTTTTGTCAATGACCCTGTATATACCTAAATATTTTTAGAATGTAGGTCCAATAATAGTTTACCACACCAAAATTGGTTTTGATATCTCACCGACCCTGTATATACTTCTGTCTTCTACTGCAACCGTATTACTGGTTGATAGTCTGGTTTACTTAAACGGAAAATATCAGACAACTTTACGATCGTCTCTGTTGCTGGCGGGCCTTGTATTTTCCAGGCACAAACCATATCTGTACTGCTTACATTATGATATGCATATATGCAGAATGCGGCCATGTGATGGCAAATGACTTGCTTCCCCTCTAGAGCAATTACATTTAGGATCGCTACCTAGGATATAAGAATTAAGTTTTAATAGAAGGAAAAGAATGAATATACTCGCTTCTACATCATAGTTTTTTTCTTCATGCTGGCTTATACTTTGCCCCTAATTACAGCCGGATGTAAATTCGGCTCAAAACGAAAATGCATAATGTAGACACTAGTATATGCATCTTCACTCCGCTCTAACTGCTTCATGTGGTCCTTTAAGAAAGCCATTATGACACTCATTGAAATGACGTGTTTGGAAGTCATTTTTCTGCTAAAAAATAAACAAATTAGAATTGACTTCAATGAAAGTTGAGGTTAAGTTACAAGTTTTCAATTAATATTCGCAATATACACTGTTTAGCAAATATATTTCAAACTCCTAATACTTACTCAATATCGCATTTAAACTTGCTTCTATTAAATTTATCAAACAAAACTTTAAAATACACCGCCTTATTTGAAGACAGCTGCGCTGACCTACCCCAACAAGATGGCCGCTATAAGTCAACACTAATACACTGTTTTTATAAATAAATAGTGTAATGACGTTAAAATTATAATTATAATTATTTTCCAGATTTTAATAATTTGTGTATAATTTTTAGTTATCAAAGAAATTCAAGCGCTAACTAACTAATTGTGCACCGTTTTAATAAATATATTCGTTACCTATAGGTAGCCCGGTAAGCAATTAACCGTGCGAAATTTATTTTAAAGCGTCAATAATTTGTTATGTAATATAAACTGATAAAATAAGATTGTGTTTTTGAAGTAAATTGGCAACTTTTTGGGAAACCGAACCATATTAAGGTGTGTTATATACATTATTAGTAAGGGTGGTGAGCTTACTTAAGGTAGTCGAGTAATTAACGTTGTTTAAAACTTTGGTTAAAAAAAGAAATTGATCGCAAATATCAAATTACGATATATCGTTAATTATAAACCTTGGGATTACGTTACTGCATCAATTTCGGTGCTTAGTACATTACCATAAAAACTGCGGAAACTTAAAGAACGCAACCCTAATGAAGCAGGACAATATGGTTGATCTTTTAAATTTCACAGAACTAATAATTTCGCTAAGATTAGTTTTGATAAAATCGGATTTTTATACGACAAAATCTTAAATGTAACATATATTTATTAAATTATTTGACTGCTCAAAAAATGCGGTAGACTTTAGCAAAATATCTAACAATCACAATGATCTTAGAAGTGAAATAGCGCGTATGGTAAAATCCTTTTCTGTTATCACTGAAACGTAAATTATCACTCATTTAACGTATAGTACGTCATAATAACGTTACTACAATCAAATTAGATAAAGGTAATTGGAATGTTATAGTTGATTGGCAAATTTACGAAGTTATTGTGTTAAAATGGCTCACTGAAAACAATCACACGAAATTAAGATTAATAAGGTCAATAGGTATCATAAAATCTTAAATAGAACTGTGAAATCGTTGATCAACCCTAACAAACATTACTCACACTTTGACTATATTAAGAATCTCAAAGTTACTACACCTCATTGTCTAAAAGTTAAATAAAAACTTAGTGTTCTGTAATGATTATTAGTAGAATCAAAAGTATCAAGTTTAGTAACAAGTATCGCTTAGTTAGTTTTTTGCCTTTGAACAGAATGACGCTGTTCCCATGAGGGGATGTTAATCTTCATTAAAAAACAATATACACCCAAATATCACACAAAATTAAAAAACACCAAAAGCGTTTCTATAGCGATCATCATCAGCGGTGGACTAGGTTTCGGTATTTTTTAATTTTTGTGGTATGTGGGTGTATTTTGATTGTCACAGGTCCTGCCACAGGTCTAGTGTTCCAGATTTTTAAGTTTATCTTCATGGTTAAGTGAAATTTTTCTAAAAAACCTAGAAGAAAGTTATCTGTCTAATAATGATTTATACAATGAGCACGTTATTTGCCGGTGTCATTATGTGGACGATATTATCTGTATTTTGATAATGGGGGGAGGAGTTAATGACGCTAATCTTTTTTGACTACATTAATTCCCGGCATAACAACATTAAGTTCACATGTGAAATTCATAGATGTGTTAATCAAGATGGTTAATGGCCACTCAGAAATCAGTGATTACTGTAAAAATACACACACAGACAATATACCTTACCGCAGTAATTATCCACTCAGAGTTCGTTTAGTAAAAAGGAAAAAGCAACGCGTTTCACTCCCTCCGCAAAGGGGAGGGTGGGCTGTTTGAGCTTTCCAAGCTCCTTAAGTCCGGATTCCCAATATATATACAAAAAGTATGTATGCATGGTGAAACTAAGTATAAGTGCGATAAGGATGGGATCGCAAGGAACTGAGTGATGACCAAAAATTGCATCGAATTGATAATTGCAGACATCATTAAATACTCACCAAAAGATGAAAACATGGTATCTGGTGGTGAAATATATTACATAGTGGCATTTACTCATCTTTATCTCCTTATATCTCTAATATACAACATGGTTTTTGTTGAAAAAAGATCAACCACGTCTAATTTAACTGTCGTGACCCAATTCTTAGCTGAATCACTAGATAGAACAAACAAGTCGATGTCATTTATGTGGACATAGCTAAAGCTTTCGATCGTATTAATCATTCTTTGTTGCTTTATAAGCTCGAGGGTTATGGATTTAATTCTTCATTAATCAATCCGGGTTTACATCTGTGCCATATGTACGTACCTTGGGTATTCCTCAAGGTTCAAACCTAGGTCCACTATTGTTTATTCTGTAGGTTAATGATTTGTCTCAAGTTATAGAAGTTGACGATTTAATAATTTATAAACCGATTGGATCACTGAACGATTGTCACAAACTATAAGGATTGTATAAATTCTATTGAATAATGGTGTATTATGCCCTACTATGCACAAAGGGGGTAACTGACAATGAAGTAATAATGAGAAAGCCCATCTTAAAGTTTAAATACCTGCTGATTGTATATTTTTTGTCACTAAATTAAAATATATACAACAACTCTTTCCTAATTTTTAAGTTTATAAACTAATGTTGTTTTAGCATTAAAAACAATATTTAACAATAATTGGCAGCAGTTACTATACTTTTGATATTTACCTTACCCCCACATTACTAGACCAAATAGCGTAACTGCAAATTACTAGTTAAGAGGGTAACTGCACAGTTACCCCTGTTAAACTCTAGTAAATTAAAGTTATACCATTTAAGGTTATTAAGTTTTTTGCATTTTTTTTAGCAATTGTTTATTAGTTTAAACACTAGTTTATATTTTTTTTAGCAATTGTTTATTAGTTTAAACACTAGTTTATAAAATATATTTACTTCATGTCTATTATTTTAACAAACTTGGCCACATTTCATTGCATTGTGCTGGAAAAATAAGAGGCTACCTTCTCTGTAAGAAAGTTTATTAAGGTAGTAATAGCAGAACAATAATAATTAACTGTACTAGTTTGGCTAATGCTGGCCTATGATTAGTCAATTTGAATAATCCAGACATCTAGACCTAGGAATTTTTTAGGTCTTCTACTCCTACATCGGTTTTCTTCTTCTAGTACTTCTGATGTTGTACACATACTACTAGTCTCATTGTTCTGACTCTCATTGTCCTGAAATAAAGAATTGTTTTAGTTCTTGGATTTTTTAAATTAGTTCTCAGTTTTTATTGGTTCCATCAAATATGAAAAAACATTGTAATTTTATTTTTATATAGGTTTTTAACTAAAAAAATTTAAGTATTTCTATGTCCTTTATTTTGTATTCAATAAATATGAAATAGTTATCTAGGTCTAATTCTGTGATCAAAAGGCTACATTTATTACTATTCAATATATGCATTATTAATTTTAAAGGCAGTGGTACTTTGAAAGTCACGAACATTGGAAAAGTTTACTATAATTCTTATTATACTGTGTGGTAGTAATTACGAAAAAGTCATCTTTAATTTCTCCATAATTCCTTAAATCTGAATAATTGTTTTAATTTAATGGCTAATAAATAAATCAAAAGAACATTACAACTTGTATTAATATCATAGCTTACCCCTATTTCTGGTAAGTCCTTCCAGAACATATGACGCTTTTCTGGTATTATAGAGTCCTTTCCGGTAATTAAACTTTTTATAATATTTTGTTTCTTCTTTTGTGGAAACCCTTTGGGTTTGACATGGACTAACGGTGGCTCAATACTCTTTCCTTGGAATTTTTTACATAAAAATTCCAGATTTTTCCTTTCACCGTTGACCGTTTCTCCATACTGAAGATGATGTTCTCCTCGCTTTGCTTCAACTTCAGCTATATTTTTGATGTACGGACGGGTATCTTGTTTTTTCCTAGTACAGGACAAGTCTTTCCAATCAAAAAAATCATCCACTCTCATCTCACTAACAGTCACATTTCCAGTACTTGACTGGACAGCATTTTTGAAATCATTGAAATCATAAACTTTTTTAATACCGTGTAATGATTTCTCCACCCTGTGGTGGAACGAGTCAGCGGACATGACGGTATGACCAGGTTCAAAATATTTTACTGTCACAGTTTGAGCTGAAATGAGAGTGGAGTTTACCGCATATACTAAAAAGGTAAAAAAGCCCAGTTCTTATTTTGGGCTGTGCAGTTGTCCATCCAAAGAGTTACCTTTTTCATGTCCCTCGCCTCTGTAATTAGGAATTTATGTACCGTGCCGATTATGTTTTCTTTTAACCTCCCACTGATACCTTCATACCACAAACAGGCCACAATTTGACGTTTCTTGTTTTTTCCAACTGGCACAAAACTTTCATTGTAAACAGTGAGTCGGTGAGTAAATATTACTGATTTAAACATGTCACACCTGGGCAACATAATAACCTTTTGCATGTCGACAGAGTATATTATTTCATCATCTTCTAGTTTTTTTTTGCATCTGCTTTATATTCCTTCCTGGCATTCTCATATCGTTCTGTGTGTTTCTTATACGAAACACAATCTTGACAATCATCTTTTAAATTATTTTTGTTGTGAGGATGTAGACTGAAGTGTTCACATAACTCGCATTCCTCGTGGCCAAGCTTTACAAAAGATATGTTCATATTAGACACTTCGAGTCTGTATAAATCATAAGAACATTTGAAGTTTGGATTTTTTTGTTTGAAGTCTTCGAACATCTTTTGGATTGGCAGGTCACTTGGCAAATATTTACGAAGAGGTGCATGCTCTCGGCTGTAATGAGCTACCGTTAGATCAAATGATTGGATGTGTTCTCTAATAATGGAATGGTCAAGTTGATTGGCTGGCACCCTACCCTTCCTGCGGTCATATGATGAGGAAATGTGTGTAATCTTAGAAATATTTTGCAAGATTTTGTCATTTGTTTTAATGTAGCCTAGGGTGGTAAGGAAAAAGGTTTTACACACCTGAACAGATTGACCTACTATGGTTTTTAATGAATATTTATTGGTACAAGAACGGCGAGACTCAACAAGAACTGTATGGCGTTTTTTATTCAGTTTATGAACACACCCAAGAACAAATGCCTTCTGTTCCTGAGATTCAAGATCCCAATATTGTGAGTTTATTTGTACACGCCTGTCCTCTAGTATTTTTTCAGTACACTTGCATGTTGCTTGACAACCTTCAATCACTGGATGTGTTTGTTTAACTATAACTCTTTTAATTTTCTTTCTTTCTAGGGGGCTATGGAAATACTTCTTCCTTTTTCTGGGATTTCCCGATTTTGTAAAGCTAGTAATCGTTTTAAGGTGATTATTATCACCCAAAGGCAGGTCAAGTTCTAGGGCAGGTGGATTATTTTCTACATTAGACTGATCATTTTCTATATCAGGTTCATCATAAACTACCATCAGGTCTCCAACTAATTCATCGTGATTGATATCATTGTTAAGATTATCAATTTGTTTTAAAGGTAGCTCAAATTGTGAAATATCATTATTGTCTACAATAGGTTCACTAGTATATGGAATAATCAGGCCATCAACTGGAACCAAATAACTGACATCATTTAGAGGCCTAGTATTACTGCTGTTATTTATCTCACTTAATATGTCCGTAACATATTTACTTATGTCCGTAATATTACTAATGTTAGTACCATTACTTATGTCAGTAACATTTGAAGTGGGACCAGTTTCACAAAATTGGTCTTTGCTGACTGAAACTATAGTTTCATTACTTAGGTCTAGGCCTAGGCCTACACGTTTTAATGAACCGTCTGAATTTATTTTATAGGTACCGGTGTGATCATCATTTTTATGTATATTTGACGTGTCTTTTTAGTTATTAAATGTCTATTCTTTTGCTCAGCAAGTTTATTTAAAATAATCATTCCACGGGAAGTCATGATTTGGGTTTTGATTCATAGCCGGTATAATGGGAACTGTAATATTGAAAACAACTTAGACTAAATAAATAATTCTTAATACTAACTAGTCAATGGTATTCACTTTAACACGATTAACTAATAATATTCACTCACAAACACATTATATTATTTAACTGTCTCCGAAAACATAAACAGAAACACAACCAACAAACACGTCTACAACTGGCTGTAGTAGCAATAATAGCAGTAATTACTTCTCAGCTGATTGAAAGCAGGGATCAAAATAGCCAACTTACTGGAGTGAATAGGTGGTATCTTGCAAATACTAAGCTATTAAAGCCGTAAGTGCTTTTTACTAAAGTCAATGGCCGTATCCGCATCAAATACGGCTAAAATGCTTTAGTTATTGCCAGTTACGGCCTAATTGTTTAGTAATTCAAGTAGCATGTGTAGATAAGCCTATACAGAAATACATTTAAAATAGGTTTTAGGAGCAGTTACGGCCTTGAAACTCTAGTATTTGATTTCAAATTTTATACAGAACTATTAGGTATATAAATCTCAAAAAGTTCAAAAATGTCAGTTACGCCCTTTGTGCTTAGTAGGACAGTATTAGTAATTATCTACCTTTAAATGTTGCCTAATTGTATCATTTACGCGTAAGGGTGAACACATCATATATGACTACAACTTTGATTCGCGGCTTGTATCTCCTGTTACTTCATTCAAAGATTTAGGGGAGCAGAACCGGGGCACTTGTTTCCGCCATCTTGGATTTTGACGTCACAAGCCCGCCCACGTGGGAGACCGGGTTTTCCACCCTTATTTTTACTCGCTTACGTGTACGACGCATTTTTTTATCCCTATTTTTACACACCCGCGTGTGAGACCGTATTTTCATCCCTTTTTCATCCTTAATTATTTTTTATATACCCTCGTGTGAGACCGTATTTTCAACCCTTTTATCCCTAATTATTTTTTACATACACCCATGTGTGGGACCGTATTTTCAACCTTTCTTTTTATCCCTAATTATTTTTACTCGCTTACGTATAGGACGTGTATTTTGATCCCTTATTTTTAATAAAACTTATGACGCCGGTTAAAGTTGTCACCTAAACATATGGCAACACTGCTCTGGATTTTGACGTCACAAGACCGCCCGTGTGGGGGGATGTTTTTTTTTCAACCCTTGATGGACTTTTTAACTCTTTTGTTTGTATTAAGGGCCTTTTTGACTGCAATTTTTGTGTTCACTTACGTGAACGACGTACATTTCAATCCTGACAGTATTTTCAACCTTTTTGTTTGTATTAAGAGCCCTTTTGGTGGGGAGCCCCTAAAGGATAGGCAAATGGATGCGTACGTAGGATCGTATTTTTTACTTATTTTTAAGGTTTAATAAACGGTAGGATATTTCTTGGTATTAAAAGAAGCTAATCAAGGTAAAGGTAACGTATACGTTGATTTAAAATACACTATTAAATTCTGTAATGATAATAAACAGTTAATGGTATTGCACCATCAGTTAATTACTCTGTTGTTGTCATACAATGTGAATGTACGGTTTAGCGACTATTTAATATGTGTTTTTATTATTAAAATTTAGTAGGATTCCGTATTGAATTTTATCAAAGGAGATTGCATAATTGTTGTTATTAAATTATTGTTAGATTTCTTTTAATCCCCATCTAAAGATTGCGGTCCTCTACCTGTTTGAAAATTCATTTGAATATATTTTAAAATGAAAATGCTTTAAAAATAAAATGTGTAATTAACTAATTGATTAACCTGCTTACAGCAATAGTAATCATCGAAAACTAAGGAATGTCGCTTTTATTTATTTACCTTTTAATACGTATCATTTACATGCAATATATTTTGGTTTTAAATATGAGTCACAATGTGTCGCAATCCTTTTTGCTTTAATTATGGGTCATTGGAGATTGTATTCTAAATTGTCTCCTGTGAAAGTCAGCTTTACAAAAACACAAACACAATCACAAGCACGAGCACGAGCGCAAGCATAAACACAAGCACAGGAACAACTACAAGCCCAAGAACCAGCACATGCACAAACACAAGCACAGGAACAAACACAAGCACAATAACCAGCACGAGCGCAAGCACAAACACAAGCACAGGAACAAGCATAAACACAAGAATCAACACAAGGACAATCACAAGTACAAGCACAAGCACAAGTACATACAAACACACAAACGCACAAACACGAAAAACGAAAAATCGCAAACACGAAAAACGAAAACGAAAATTCGCAAACACGAAAAATCGTAAACACGAAAATCGCAAACACGAAAAATGAAAACGAAAATTCGCAAACACGAAAAACGAAAAATCGCAAACACGAAAAATGAAAAACGAAAATTTCGCAAACACGAAAAATGAAAAACGAAAATTTCGCAAACACGAAAACCGAAAACGAAAATTCGCAAACACGAAAAATCGTAAACACGAAAAACGAAAACGAAAAATTCGCAAACACGAAAACGAAAACCAAAATTGACACAAAAATGAAAAACGAAAATTCGCAAACACGAAAAATCGCAAACACGAAAAGAACGAAAATTCACAAACACGAAAACGAAAATCGCAAACACGAAAACGAAAACGAAACACAAAAACGAAAATCGCAAACACGAAAACGAAAAGAAAATCGAAAAACGAAAATGAAAACGAAATTCGCAAACACGAAAAGAAAACGAAAATTCGCAAACACGAAAACGAAAATCGCAAACACGAAAACGAAAACGAAAATTCGCAAACACGAAAATCGAAAACGAAAATCGAAAACGAAAAACGAAATACGAAAACGAAAACGAAAATTCGCAAACACGAAAGAAACGAAATTCTACAAAACAAACGAAAATCGCAAACACGAAAATGAAAACGAAAAATCGAAACAC
The DNA here is from genome assembly GCA_036346205.1 of Vesta saturnalis. Lineage (NCBI taxonomy): Eukaryota > Metazoa > Arthropoda > Insecta > Coleoptera > Lampyridae > Vesta > Vesta saturnalis. Next base: position 2,707,203 of record JARFJB010002198.1, on the reverse strand, counting down.
GAACATCGAAATACGAAAATGAAAACGAAAATACTCCGTCAAGTGACGGAGAATTGAAAACTTTGATACTCCATTCGGGTATAAGGACTAAATAATAGAACAGATAAACAGAGAATCATTTTATTTATAGACTGAATCCTGTCTTAATTCATTCTGCAGTTTGCGTGTTTTTGTTTTGTGTTTCGTTTTTGGCATTTGTATGTTTTGCGGATTTTCGTGTTTGAATTTTCGTTTTCGACTTTCGTGTTTCCGAGTTTGTGTTTGCGCATTTTCGTGTTTTCGTATTTGCTTGTTTTTCCGTGTTTGCATGCTTGTATGATTTCGCATTAGCGTGTTTGTGTATTTGTATGTACTTGTACTTGTGATTGTGCTTGTGTTGATTCTTGTGTTTGTGCTTGTTCCTGTGTTTGTGCTTGTGCTCTTGCTGATTCTTGTGCTTGTGTTTGTGCATGTGCTTGTGATTGTTCTTGTACTTGTGCTTGTGCTTGTGCTTGTGATTATGATTGTGCTTGAGTTTATGCTTTGCGAGTTTGTGTGGTTGTTATTTCTCGTGTTTGAGAATTTTCGTGTTTGTGAATTTGTATGTTTACGATTTCTCGTGTTTGCGAATTTTCGTTTTCGTTTTTCGTGTTTGCGAATTTTTCGTTTTCATTTTTCGTGTTTGCGAAATTTTCGTTTTGCATTTTTCGTGTTTGCAATTTTCGTGTTTGCGATTTTTCATTTTTCGTGTTTGCGAATTTTCGTTTTTCGTTTTCGTGTTTCGATTTTCGTTTTCGTGTGAATTTTCGGATTTTCTTGTTTGCGAATTTTCGTTTTCCGTTTTTCGTGTTTGCGAATTTTTCGTTTTCGATTTTCGTGTTTACGATTTTTCATGTTTGCGAAATTTTCGTTTTCGGATTTTCGTGTTTGGAAATTTTCGTTTTCATTTTCGTGTTTGCGATTTTCGTGTTTGAAATTTTCGTTTTCATTTTCGTGTTTGCGATTTTTCGTCTTTCGTGTTTGAATTTTCGTTTTCGATTTTCGTGTTTGCGCTTGTTCGTGTTTACGATTTTCGTGTTTGCGAATTTTGGTTTGTCGTTTTCGTGTTTGCAATTGTTTCGTTTGCGTGTTGCTGCGTTTTGTATACTTGTGCTTGTCGCTTGTGCTTGTACTTGTGATTGTGGATTCTTGTGCTTGTGCTTGTTCCTGTGCTTGTGTTTGTGCTTGGCTCGTGCTGGTTATTGTGCTTGTGTTTGTTCCTGTAAAGCTACTTTCACAGGAGACAATTTAGAATACAATCTCCAATGCTGACCAACCCCTAGTCTTGCCGACCAAATCCGATCTCCCAAGTGCGAAAAATGTGCTTTATGCTTGTGCTGTCTTTGTGATTGTTTGTGTGTTGTGTTTTTGTAAAGCTGACTTTCACAGGAGACAATTTAGAATACAATCTCCAATGCATGACCAACCCCTAGTCTGGACCAAATCCGATCTCCCAAGGCGAAAAATGGCATTATAAAAAATACTTTGTTATACATTATTGATATTAAGTTTCTTGTTGTACATGAGATTAATTTGGTAGTGATTACCTTGAGCGACAACTAGATTTAATTATGACCCATAATTAAAGCAAAAAGGATTGTGACACATTGTGACTCATATTTAAAACCAAAATATAGTGCATGTAAATGATACGTATTAAAAGCTAAATAAATAAAAGCGACATTCCTTAGTTTTCGATGATTACTATTGCTGTAAGCAGGTTAATCAATTAGTTAATTACACATTTTATTTTTAAAGCCATTTCATTTTAAAATATATTCAAATGAATTTTCAAACAGGTAGAGGACCGCAATCTGTAGATGGGGATTAAAAGAAATCTAACAATAATTTAATAACAACAATTATGCAATCTCCTTTGTTAAAATTCAATACGGAATCCTACTAAATTTTAATAATAAAAACACATATTAAATAGTCGCTAAACCGTACATTCACATTGTATGACAACAACAGAGTAATTATCTGATGATGCAATGCCATTAACTGTTTATTATCATTATAGAATTTAATAGTGTATTTTAAATCAACGTATACGTTACCTTTACCTTGATTAGCTTCTTTTAATACCAAAAAATATCCCACCGTTTATTAAACCTTAAAAATAAGTAAACAATACGATCCTACGTACGCATCCATTTGCCTATCCTTTAGGGGCTCTCCACCAAAAGGGTTCTTAATACAAACAAAAAGGTTGAAAATACTGTCAGGATTGAAATGTACGTCGTTCACGTAAGTGAACACAAAAATTGCAGTCAAAAAGGCCCTTAATACAAACAAAAGGGTTAAAAAGTCCATCAAGGGTTGAAAAAAAAACATCCCCCCACACGGGCGGTCTTGTGACGTCAAAATCCAAAGCAGTGTTGCCATATGTTTAGGTGACAACTTTAACCGGCGTCATAAGTTTTATTAAAAATAAGGGATGAAAATACACGTCCTATACGTAAGCGAGTAAAAATAATTATGGATAAAAAGAAAGGTTGAAAATACGGTCCCACACATGGGTGTATGTAAAAAATAATTAGGGATAAAAGGGTTGAAAATACGGTCTCACACGAGGGTATATAAAAAATAATTAGGGATGAAAAAGGGATGAAAATACGGTCTCACACGCGGGTGTGTAAAAATAGGGATAAAAAAATACGTCGTACACGTAAGCGAGTAAAAATAAGGGTGGAAAACCCGGTCTCCCACGTGGGCGGGCTTGTGACGTGAAATTCCAAGATGGCAGAAACAAGTGCCCCGGTTCTACTTAGGGATTACTCACGATAACAAATTGTCTTTCTCAATTCACATTGAAGATATAGTTTATTCCTGAATATTATCAATTTAAGCTTTTATTTCATTTAATTTTGTATACAATTTTTAAATTGTTTTCACATTAGGAAATGTTGATTGCAGTCCATCTATTATTAATTTGTACCTTTTATACGGACAAGTAATATTTTCTTCTTTTATACATTCTAAAAAAATTATTTATATCATTTTTATAAAGTTCTGATAAATTTTGAATACATTGAAATTTGTCTTCAATATTTATATTATGATCCAAGAAAATTTTGAGGTTATTTATTACTCTATAATATACAGTTGATCTTGTTATAATTCTAATAAAAAGTGTATCACAAATTGCATTATGAGTTTCTACAATAAATAAATAAATTCCTGCCTGTTAAATTCACCACATTCGAATTCGATTCATTAAAATGTATTTTTCTTTTTCTTGTTCTATTTTCGTTTTCCTTATAATTTGTATTGTGAGTTAATAAATTAGCTTCTTGTTCTATTTTTTCATTCCTCACATTATTTATAAATTTGCATGAATAATTTAAAAGATTTAAGCCTTGCTTTAAATTTGTTTCTACTTTTTGTCATAATTTACTTGTACTATTTATGCGTTTTAATAATGTATCCCATAGGACAGTGAATAATGCAACTTCATACTCGTCTAAAGAATTAAGTTTTTTGGCTTCTAGTTTAGTAATCGGTTTTTCATATTCACGTTCAATAATTTTTATTTAACACAGTTTTGAGAGTTTGATAATTAAACCGTAGAGCAAAAACAGCATCAGCTCTAGCTAACCACCTCGTATCACAAATTCTTTTAATATATTTATGCGGTTTCTGGAAATTATCAAATACTGTAGAGATGATATAAAAGTTCCTTGTCTATTCTAATTATTATCTTCTCTATGCGCCCCAAATGCTAAACCTAAACTTGCTAATAACGTTACCGTTACCTCAATTCGTTTTAAAATTTCTCGCCAGTATTTTTGTTCTGTATCTATTTATTGAGTTAATTTTGCGATTTTCAGGATTGAGCTAAACTTTTCCAATCAACAGAAACAAATTTTGTTTGCTTAAAACGATTAAATAATTTGCAAACGTAACAATAAATGCATTTATTTGTCTCCTTTGTTCCATTTGCTTTCAAACAATAAAAATGATCTTTTGAAATATTCCTGCAGTATACATGTTCTTTATCTTTGTATTCGATTTTTAGTGACATTATATCTCCAATATTATACAGTTTATCAATTAAGAAATAAATTACCATTTCCTCAGTTATATGAATAGGCCATAATGCGATGTCGTTTGGCAACATTTTCATATTTATGAACTTCTGACGGTACCTTTCAGACATGCTCATTATCTTTTTCTTCTGGGGATCCTTCTTCTCGCGACGATCCTTCTGGAGACGCTTCTAAAGTGGACTCGGAATCCTGGTCTATTATTTGGTTCTCCTGCTCACTAATGGTTTCTTCTATTCTTAAAAACCTTTCTAGCAAATTTTGCTTTTAAAAGCAATCTGTTCTCTTCTCTCTCTTTCTTTTCTTTTTGCTGAACCAGACTTTTATGTTCGTTTCATGACTTAAATATAAAATTATCTAAATTATTAAAATAAAATGATAAATTGATTAAAGTGCCATAGTTATATCAATGGTTACAAATAATATGTTTATTTTGTTAATATATTTCTTACTTAATTAACTCTTAATTCATCTGATGAATAATATTAGCAATATTCCTTATATTTCCTATTTCTCGAACTCTTATATTGTTATCGTCAATCTGCACTTCATTCACATTTTCTTCGCGATTTTCTTTTAAGTATTTAGCAACATTATGTGATACAAAACAACACGATATGATTTGAGGTACTTTTCCAGTTTCAAGTATAATTTTGTGTTCTAAAATGGGAACCTCTGTTTCACTTGCCCAAAACAACTCTCGATGATAACCCTTTCTCTAGTAAGCGTGTTATTGAATGCTTGTTCCACGGGATTACCAGGATTTCTGAAAAGTGTCATCAACCATGGAGCAGTACCAAATCCTGCATCTCCTAGGAGAACTCCATTTCTCGTGATAACGAGTAGGATTACAGAATTGGTCCAAATACGGGCATTATGAACTGAACCGGGCCAAGCAACATCCACACTTGTAAACATTTCTGACTTGTTGCGAGTCGCAAGCAAATTGAGACTAGGGAATCCTTTCCTGTTGATATACTCATCTCCATGGAGAGCTGATTTTAAAATGGAAATATGGGTATAATCTATTGCACACGGGAAATTTTAAGTTTCTCGAGACGATGTTTTTTCTCTTTCAAATTCTTGGTCGGTAGAAGGAAAATGAACCCAATAATTTGCTTTTTGAATTATTCATGGAACAAATGTTGATATTACATTTGTCACGGTTGGTTGACGAACTCCTGTAGCAACATTAGCCTAAAAACCTTAAAAAAATGTTTAAACGTTGCAGTGACGTCAGAACTTCTCCTTTCCACTTCTCTGAGTATCCCAAGAAATGCTCACTCATCCAATCAACATTTTCCCTTTGAAATCGATACAACACCTTCCAGTCGCGCTCGTCTACGTCTGTATTCACTGCATACAACTTACAATTGCGTAAATTACTTAAAAACTCCGCCATGGTACCGATCGCTTTAGCAGTGAGTTTGCTACTGATTAGACTCAAACAAAGTGTATGGAATGCTTCAGTGGTTGAGCAAATACTTTTGTTTATTAATACAGACTGGAGCACATGCTCAAAATTAAGAGTCAACCGGGTTTGAGCAAAACCTTCGTTTTAACTTATTAATACCGATTGGAGCACATACTCCAAATTATTTGAGTCGGAGCTTATGCCTCTGTTTATTAATACCACCCAATGGGTCTCATGAATAAAACGTAACAAATGTTTTTACTTTAAATTCATGAAGCAAAACCTTCTAAGTATATGATAAATAAGTCCGTAGCACTTGCTTTACAACCGATGGAAAGGCATTTTCTGTGCCAAAAGCAAATACTTCAGCTTACATGAATAAAGTTATGCTTTTGCTAAGGACCTAAGCAAAAGCTTAGTTTTTCAAACTTCGCTTCCGGGGAAGAGACACGTGTGTGGTAATTATGGCATTTCTAAATAATGTAAGAGCCGTAAAACGTTACAAAAGACGAGTAGAAATATCACCGAATTATTTTAAACACCCTTTTCGTATCAACGAAGCAAACGTGTATTGGTTATCCAACCATTTCTTTAGTGAGGAGAATAATGAGATACGAGGTGGTGAATTATCACTGTTCTAGAAAATGAAACTCTTTTTTTACATTATATCGCTAATCCGGGTTACCAAAACGGCGTTGGAGAAATAATTGGAATTCACCAAAGTAGTGCCAAAAACATTTACTGAAATAACGGACCAAATCTGGAAGCAAATGTATGTTTCCATCTTCGTATGAGGAAATACGTGAAGCCCAGTATCTTTGGCAACAAGCCGCAGTTGGAGTTCTGGATTGTACACACGTCCGTAATCCAAAACCTTCCGAATTTGGAAATGGATATATAAACCAAAAATTTTTGCTAGCATCAATATACAAGCAACGTGCGATGCGCCAAATTTAAAAGTGTAGGTGTACAATGGCCCGGTTCTACCCATGACAGTAGAACCTGAAAAAGGTCTGACATTTGTGCCGTTATGCATAGCAATACACAAAGAGCTTTGCTCCTGGCATATGAAGGGTATGAAATAGAGCCCTGTTTAATGACTCCCTATCGAAACCGAAATACATCACAAGAAACCCGATACAGTAATTTGGTGAAGAAGGAAAGGGTGTGTATCGAACGTTGCTTTGGACAGTTGAAACAAAGATTTTCCATACTGCTTGAGTGAAGTTGGAAAACATCCCTAAGCTAATATTGTGCTGCGTTATTCTACACAAGACCGTAAAAACACTACGCAATTCAGACTTTGAATTAAATGGAGTGGAGCTTAGTAACGCTGCAAATAACCGCATTGAAGAAAATTAGAACATTAACGTTAGACATTAACTTTAGGAGAAGAGGAATGCGATCACGGGGGGAAATTGACCATCTGATTTTTTAACAAAATTTGTAGGGTAGGTCGAAACTTATAACTGTAATCCAAGACATAGAACACAAAATTTATTGAAAATATAACAAATATCTTAAATACAAAATCGAAGAAAAGGAATACTAAATTTATATAAGATCTAATAAAAATCAAATACTTAAAATGTAAAACCTCAACCTAAACATTGCACTATCAAAATACGTTGGAATAGTTTAAAACTACGTATAGACTTTATTATTTTCTGTTACTAATAACTCTCTCATCAATTTTCTATTTTTTAGCCTCAGGACTTCCAATTGTTCCAACAAAACTAATCTTTATAATTCAGCCGTTGATAAGTTTTGTGTTTCCGTTGTCTCCGGAAGACGAGGTCTTTCTATTTTCTTTGATACCGTGCTTTTTGCAGTTGTTGGAACCAGAACAGATGAGTCAAGCTCCGAGCAGATGTTCGCGGTGGTGGCACGTCAGCTTGCACAGCTAGTGATGAAATTTAATTTCATGTAATAATCTGTAATCAAATAAATATTCGATTCTTACTTGGTATTTTGTGCAAGGTCGGGTTTCTGTCACCATCCATTAACTTCCAAAATGCCTGCAACCATGACTCCAACTTTATTTGTGTTGCCCGTTTTATTTATATCTGCTTTGTATTTGATTTTTGTTTTTGTGTTATTGATTTTTTTTAGCTAATTGTATTACACTTATTGGTTTTCCGCCACTTACCGTTTTCCATTCCGCTTGTAACTTTATTAACGCATTCTCTTTCGCTTTTTGTGATACTCTCGATTTTTTCAGTACCACTATACAAATTTCACCTGATCGTTCTCTTCACTGGTCGTGCTTTCTTATAGCGTTTCTCCTTCTTTCGCACTAACTAACTACTGCAAAGCATATTCAACCAAACGTCATAATTATTCCTGTCTAGACTTATTAAAACGTACAGCAAACGGTCTAAATAACAAAGGATTTACTACGAAGCAAAAACAAATCATTATTCATTAAATGAAGAAAATGCTTTTTCTTCTACCTTTTGCCTCCAAGGTTTTGCTTTTACTTTGTACTTCGAGTAAATCGCATTTTTATTCATGAGATCCAATATTACATTGTAAAACTTGTCCTTGTTGCCTCTTTGATGCGACAGGTTGACGAGAATTTCACTGCGCTCATATTGAAATTCGGCATGTTTACATTGACAAACTGAAATAATGCCTCAGATTTTAGTTTAAATATTTTTATAAATACAAAAACGAAGATTGATATAAGGTAAAATATTAATTTTTTAATAAATATATTTAATTTTCCTGTAAATTAAATCATTAATAGTTAATAGCTTTTTCGGGACCCTATAGTTTGGCGGCCTGAGGCTTCCGCCTAATCTGCCTGTATGTAAATCCGCTACTGCTCCTTAGTAATAAAATCATAAACCTTCTGCATATAACTATCTTTTGAAAGAATTACTAAAGTGTTACCTTTATCTACTTAAACAGAAATTAGATTATTTCTGTTAATTTCGTTTTTAACTGATAATGATTATAAGATTTGGTATTTTAAGTTTTGTCTTTTTACAATGGAAACTTTTTTATAATATAGTATAACGAATAGTAACATCTTTCTGGGACATACGAATAATAATAACACTAATTGGTAGTTTGTAGAACGATGCCTACTACCTTCTTATACTCTTTGCGCTGTAACTAAAGAATTATACTGTGTAGGTAGCGGACCGCGAAAATTTTATTATTGCAATAAACTTCTTTTTAAATCGCAATTGTTACTGCGATAGAAAGGTTAATTAATGAGGTTTAACATATTTTATTATATATTAAGTCGTTAGTTGATAATGTTTTCCGGATATTTTATTTTCTGTATTTTACGTAATTGATGTTGGTGTAAGGGTTGAAAAAAACACATGTTAGGATAGAAACAGATGTTCGCTCGAGTAACGAATCCTTGAAAGTCGCTGTACGCACATTCTTGTGGTAAAAACTTCACAAATATAATAAATTGTGTTGGTACAAGCCGCGATCAAAATACATCTGTGTGGGTACGTTGAAACTTGAAGCCTAAATGTAGCGCTTGTTACGGATGAATGCATATTTTTAAAATTATGATGTCGTTCAATAATTAATATGAAACTGTTCCAACGTAATAATTTTTTGTTTTTTTTTATTACTTTTGAAAAGTGGGGGTTGATTGCGGAAGTAAAGATTGTTAGTTTTGGAAATCGAAGGGAAAGGGCAGCTGCTGTTGAAATTTTGATTGAGCCGGACGCTTTGATTTGTTTTAATTAGAAACTCCTGTTGCAAACCGTTCGGTCTATAAATATATTGTCGTGTACCTTTTGGTAACACTAAAACGCTAATTCGTTCATGTCTTTTTGTGTATGTTTTAATGTAAATTTTTCCAAAAATTAATCTGTAATTAATCTTCGCGGTGCCGAGTTGTAAACCGCGTATCTTAACTCGTCGTGTTGGTGGTAAAGTGTTTAATTAAAGGAATTAAAGGAATTCAAGTGTAAGTAGGTATTTTTATATAAATTAAGACTGACAGCAAATAATTCTACAAGCATATATAACGTATTAAAAATCGAACATTGCCTTGCAAAGGTATCTTATTCGCACGCGGGGTCATTAAGCTGAAATCTGCTAAAATAAAAGACAGTACAGGCATCTCTCACTCTTGTATTTGTGTGAATTAGCATTGTTGTTTATATTTGTGTAGAGGTGGGTCTGGAGCACGGGTGGTTACTAATTGTAATGGGCAATTGCCAAATGGTTACATACTCCCTGTTCCAGATGACCATTAAACACCTCGAATTTTATTTTTATTGTTATATAAGCTCCGTCGGTTTGTATACGAAAAATAGTAAAATATTTTTGAAATCTTTTTTTTAATTATCGTGTAGGTTCATTAGGAGCACGTTTTAAAATTATTTTTGAATATGCAGGGTGGTCCATAAAAATTTTACGCATCAAAGTTATGAAAATTTAAATGGAACACCCTATATATGATGACAAACACGGGGTGTTCCATTTAAAATAAGGAAGTTAATTGGTTTTAATGTTGGTCAAAATAGTAACTGAGTTTTTATACACCCAGTATAAATTTGTGATAATACCTTCGGTGGTTTTTAAAGTTTGAGGCTATCAGTAAACAATTTGAAAAAAAATCCTCGAGTACGTAAAACAGAAAGTTCTTTTGAATTTTGATCTACATTTTCACAAATAATGAAATATCTCGGCAACAGGTGGAGTTAGGTATAGGGACTATAACAGTAAGTGACCTTTATTTAGTCCACAGAATCGAAATATGCAATCATACATAGGGTGTTCCATTTAAATTTTCATAACTTTGATGCGTAAAATTTTTATGGACCACCCTGCATATTCGAAAATAATTTTAATACGTGCTCCTAATGAACCTACACGATAACTAAAAAAAAGATTTCAAAAATATGTTACCATTTTTCGTATACAAACAGACGGAGCTTAAATGCCTCACCCTGTATTTCTAACGCACTCAAACTTATATATCGGTCACGATGTTATGATCTATTTATAACTTACCCATGTAAGGCTTTGTTTAATGAGTTTTTTTTGTGTCAGTTTGTTGAGTAGAACTGTTTGCCTACGAACTAATTTCTCTTTATATGTAATTTATTGTAAATTTTCGTATGTATTTTGTGCTTTAGTAGTCACTAAACAATTGTGTACGTGTAAATTCCTTGTCTATTTTCATTTGTCCCTGCCTTTATCTGATTATCACCTATGCAATTTTACTGTTGTTGTATTTTATATGTACAGTAATTTGCCTTATTGTTTTATGTTCATAATACTTAAACACTGGCATGATTGGTTTTAAAAGGCCACATGTTTGGTATTACAATTTTTATTCTGATTATGTATGACACAATTGTTGGTGTGACTACATGGTTTTTTTTTATTGTGTTTATGTTTAACTAAACTGCTTTTTATATAATTATTATAAGTTTTTTGTTATGAACGAATAAGTTCAACGTAAATATGTAATAAAAGTTATTATTAATTTTATTAAATACATAAATAAAAAGTTTACCTCGAGTAGGATTTGAACCTACGACCTGTACTTTGCTAGAGTACCGCGCTAACCAACTGCGCCATCAAGGTTCAAGCCCCAATCGATGTAAATTTTGTCTTTATGTATGTAGAACTGATGTAAAATCTAAATATAATGAGATTACTATCAAATTACTTAAGTGAATGGAATGTGATCCTGCAATATCGCAAGGATTCACACGCCCCAAAGCAACTTGACTAATATTTTGATTCATTTCAGTATTTATTAGAGTTAGTGCGGCCAGCAGTTACCAAACAAAATACAGTCATGAGAGATGCAATTAGTGCAGAAGAAAGGTTGGCTGTTACCTTGAGATATCTGGCTACTGAAAATTCCTATGAAGACCTTAAATTCACTGTAGCTATGTCGCCTCAGTCCATAGGTCAAATCATTCGTGATACATGCCGAGCTATTTACGAAACACTGAAGAAAGGATATTTGAAGGTACGTAATGACATGCCAAAGTTCGAATACATAATATTTATTTTTAATAATATTTACAAACTTTCTAATATCGTAAAAAAACATCGTCTCAAATTTCCGTATAATTTATTTTTAGAATATAAAAAAAATTGTCATTAATTCTACACATCGGGATCGTAATTAATTACATAGTTTTTCATACCATCTGACAATGTATTAGTAGAAGTATCATTTTCGACTTGAACTGTGTTTTTTTTTTAGGTTAGTATGCTCATGCTTTTGGTTAGTATGCTTATATCTTATGCTTATATGCTTATGCGTAGACTGTTCAGGATTCCTCCTCTTCAGCCCTGGTCATTCCATTATTGTTGGTGTTGCGATGTTTTTTGTAATTGTGTGGTTTACAATCATGAGTTCATTATTTTTGGTCTAAAAAAAGCAAAACAAAATTTGTTGAGGGTTTGTTATTTGGGGTAAAGAAAGAAAAGGTTGAGGTTTGATTTATTACAGTTGTGAATATTTAGATTTAGGTGTGCGTGTGGTTGAGTGTGGTGAGGAGTGTTAGGGTGTTGACATCTAATAATTGGGTTAAGCTCGCGGGGGTGTTTAAATTAACGTTTGGGCTTTTTCCATGGGAATTTGGGAGGTTGGTAGGTGTAGAAAGTTGTGATGATTTCTTTGGTTGGGATGGTATCGCCGAAAATTCTTTTGTGTAAAAAGTTTTTCTGAAGAGTTTGGATCCTGTTTGTGATTGGTGGTATGTTTGCGTGTTGTGTTGTGTGGTTGCTGGGGTACCTGAAGGGTAGCCCGTATATACGTCTAAATATCCGGCGTTCAGAGGATGCTATAGAGGAAAGGTGCTTAGGGTTAATGTTTGTGTATATTGGTACTCGGAAATCCTTAACAGGGCGAATGTAAGTTTTATATGTGTGTTGGAGTGTTTTGGGGTGGCAACCTCTGATTCGACCCCGTAGGGCGCCCAGTAAGTTTGCACGGTTTCTAATTCTGTTAAGTGTTTTCCTAACATCGGGGAGCCAATTAAGTGTTCTGGCGAATAGGATACCTTTTTTGAAATAGGCATTGACGTGGTCGGGCGTAATTGGTGCACAGAAAGGATTCTCGTTATTGAGTAGGGGTTCGGGAAGGTTAAGGTTTCGGAATTCCTCGAGGCGGTTCTCAAGGAATTCCTTGAAACCAGGATCGAATTGGGGATCGTTGGGGGATTGGAATATGGACTTGAGGTGGTAACCAAAGAAATCGACATTTCCTTGGTCGGAGGAGATTAGGTTGCCCTGAAGGTCGGTTAGATGGGATTTGGGGTTAACTTTTCTTCTGGTCAGTCTGTCAAACCGTTGCCAGAAGCGTTTACCGTCTCGATAATCCAACTGGGAAGTGGCTTTAGCCCAGGAGTCTTCTGTGTATTTATTGGCTTCTCGCCTGATTAAGGCGTTAAGGCGATTGTATTCCGTCTTGAGAGCCGGATCTCTGGATCTCAAGAATTGACGATAGATTCGTCTCTTCTCTTTGATCCAGTTCACTATGTGTTGTGGGAGCGGTTTTTTGGAAATTTCGATGTTTTTAAGCGGGACTGAGGTGTCGACCGCTTCCGTAATTACGAAAGTTAGGTAGCTGATAGCTCTCTCGAGATCTTGGGTGGTTTCAAGATCGGGTGTAGGAAGGTTGTTGGAGATGTGTTCGGCGAACACATTCCAGTCTGCATTCGAAAAATCTTTAATGATTGTGTTTTGAGGGGGTGTTGGGGGAGCTGGACAAAATGAAGTTTTGACCAGCAGTGGAATATGATCTGAAGTGATCGTGGTGCCTAGAAAGCACTCACGATCGAAGTAGTGTGCTATTGATTCGGAAATTATTATGTGATCTATTATTGAGGCTCCTAAGTGTTCAAAATACGTAGGTTGTGTATTCGCGATCCTCAACATAGGCAACTGCAACAGAGCAGATTCTGTTGCCGTTTCCATTTGTTGCGGTGTCACCGAATTGAATATGACGGGCATTGAAGTCACCTAGGATGACTGCATTTGGGAGGTTGGAGGCATAAACTAACAGGTCATCGGAAAGTGTACTGTGCCCGGGTGGATTGTAGTAAGATATAAATACTATAGGAGTGGGGAAGTGCACCGTTGCAGCAACGCATTTGAGTTGCTGCAGGTGCGCAGGTAGTTGAAACGGAGTTGAAACAGTTTTTAATTAGGAGGGCGGTTGCGTGTGCGCTATTGTTGAGGAAGGAATCATAAGTGTTAAATTGTAGTGCACATTTTTGTGAGAGTTTGGTTTCTGTAATTAAAAGGACGTGTACATTGTGTTTGTGTAGGAAGTGTTTAATTAGGGGGCGTTTCCGACGAACGCCTCTAGCATTAGGGAACCATTAGGGAACAGGTCTAGGAGAAAGTGGGTAAGGACTTGTATGAAGGATTTGATAGTGACGGGATCTGTGTCGGAAATAGGTTTAAGGTGAGCGGTGTCTTCAGAGTCAGACTCGTCAGACATGATGGGATCAAGGATTGCCATCTATGACGGAGAACTGGGAAGTTCCCGCCGCATCCGGCACTTGAAGGAGTAGGTGGGGTGGGCATCCCCGCAGTTGCTACACTTTGGATTTGCCGCGGACTTACAGGATGTGGATCTGTGCCTTCCGCCACAGTTGGGACACTTGATGGATCGGGTCGGGCACTCCTCAGAGGTATGTCCCACCTGCGTGCAGGTGACACAATACATGGGGAGAGGTGTAGGGATGAGGGAAGGTTCGCAACGATAGTATCTCCCGAACATGGAGACGCCGGTTGCGAGAAGGAACTCTAGGGTGGTTTGGGAATTTGTGATTATGCGGACTAGAGAAGTGGGTTTATTGGTAGCCTTCGAGGTGATGCGCACGGCTTTTCTCACGTGAGGCAGGTCGATTGCATCGATGATCTCGTCGGTAAGGATGTCCTTATCCACGTGACGAATCACGCAGGAAAAGTAAGGAGGTTTAGGAATGGAGTTACGTTGACGGGGGCCGGATAACTGTGTTAAGGTAAGGGAAGGTTCACCGAAGTGGTGTCGCAGCCTAAGCTGCGTACAATCCGGAAAGGGATAAGAGGTTTCTAAGAGACAGGTTTGATTGTGGTTGAACGTTAAGTTCAACCGGGGAAGGTTGAGGGATTTCAAGGTATTAAAAAGGGATTTTTGGGTTTTAATGGATTTGGGGATATTGCAATATATCGAGGATTGGGAGCGTGCGGGTATAGGATTGGGGGAAGCGGATGTGGGAGTCAAGGCAGGGAAGATGTAGGTAAGAGCGGTGTAGGTAAGAGAGCGGGTATGTGTGTGTGAACAGGTGTAGGTAAGAGAGCGGGTTTGTGTGTGTGAGCGGGTTTGGGTGGTTTTGTGGAAGAGGTAGATCGTGTGGAAATGTAGGAATGTGTGGATGTGGTGGATATGGAAGATGCGTTTGATTGGAAACGTGTGCATGCGGAAGGTGGTGGAGAGACGAGTGTGTGCGCGTAGGTGTGTGTAGGTGTAGGTGTAGGTGGACGGGTATCGACGGGGTTAGGGGACACAACTTTGACAGTAGCTCGGTGGCACCTTGCTTAACCATCTCGGCTGCGTTGTTAGTAATAGGGTTTTTGTGGAATTTGAGGATTAAAAAATAAAATTAAATCTCTTTATCGAAAGGCCGGGCTCTACCAAGGTGCAGCCTCACACCCCGAGGAAAAAGGTTTGGAAATCAGAGACCCAATTCGAAACGGAGGAAATACACAGTTAAATAAAAACAACCAAGTAATTAAATTAAAATTCTTTATTAATGATACCTATTACCGTTGACCTTGACCCGTCGACGATCCTGCTGTTGGCGGTGTCCTGGATGCTTCTGGAATCATTCGCTGCTGCTATATTCCGGCGGCTCCTGCTTGCGGCTAGGCTGTGACCCCTCTACTGATGACCGCTTCTTCGTATTATCTGTATGCAGACAGATCTACCTCCGAAGCGGCGAAGATCACGATGCCGGAACGATGAGCGAAAACGCTAGGTTGTTTTTTGTGAAGTTAAGCGATTTTAATAAAAATCACAAAGCGCTTACGCTGGCTAGGGGCTTACGTTCGTAACCGAGGTTCGGACTGCCCTGTAATGCAATGAAAGGTAAATAATTTTACTTACAATTTTATGGTTTTAATAAAATTATAACAAAACTTAATTTAAAAAGTAATTATTTTATAAGAATACACAAAATATTTTAATTTTAAAGTAAAACAACAACCTATAATCTAGTTATTATTTTATTGTCATGCATTTACTCATTACTTTTATTTTGATTCACACAATACTTCCACTGGCAAGGTACAAAATAATTAGCAATATAATTCCTTAGATTACTGGCATTACGTCTGTTCTCAGTCACAACAATGTTTTCTTGGGAGATCGGCTGCGATACATTTCTATTTCCTTCAACTGCATCTGTTAGCGGTTCATAGCCCTTTCTTTATCTTCTTCTTATGAACTTATGTAGTATACAAACAGCACGGATTTTATTATTTTTTTGTCTTCACACAAAATTGGGTTCATTATTACCTGAAAGTTTTTGCAGGCCATCCCAAATGTACATTCCACAGTATTCCGGGCCCTGCAAATTCGATAATTGTAGAAACTTTTTATATCAGTCAACGCTTTTCTCGGGTATGGTCGCATTATTTATGTTTTAGAGGAAAATCTTCGTCACCCACGAAATAAAATGGGAATTTTAGTCCATTATTATCATGAGGAAGTATTCTATCGTCTGGTATGTGAAGCCCATCCTTGTTAGATGAGAAATATTCCATCACTATTTCTTCCGGCATGACCAACTTCAATCATTGTAAAGCATCCATCGACATCACAACACGCTAATAACACAATGGACGGATATCCCTTATAATTAAATTAAAATCCAATTTAGGAGGTTTTTTAATTCTCACGTGTTTACCGTCCATGGCGCCAACACAGTTTGGTAGATTCCATAGTTCATAAAAACGATCAGCTATACGAATACATTCTTCTTCGTTAGGTAATTTCATGTAGTCTGCATTTAAGCATTTCCAAATTTGTTGTAGTGGTCGACACAATGTTACTTATTGTACTGATTTTTCTCATAAAATGTAATGAAAGATCCGTAAAGCTACTTCCTGTTGCCAAATATCTGAGAACAAAAAAGTATGTAGATGTGATAAGTACGGCTTTGTATGTTAGGCAAGTACTATTAAGTTGTTGATTATACATTCTTAATAATATATACATCTTAGCAACATTTACAATGTTTGTTCTAGCTACAAATTGCAAAGAGAATAGAGAAATTTACGAACTACAACTTCCTCCTAGCGGATCAGCCCGAAAAAACAAGAAGCCCTATTATTTGATGGAATCAATGCAGTTCATACTTCCTTTTGTTAAAACTCAAAATAACGATGAAATGCCGGGTAATATACCAACGCCACCAGAATTAGAGGTATGCGAAGAATTGAATTGCAATGATAACGAACGTGAACAAGATCATCTTGAGTCGCAAGAAGTAATATGTCAAACTCGCATAGAACCTGCTACGGTATAGATTCCCGCTCCACCTGCAAAAAAGAAGAAAAATCAAACTGTTTTGGCTGACGTTGATAGGGCTTTTATAAGCTTGGTGGATCGAACAAAAATTAGGTCTGCTAGTGAAGATAATCCTCGAAAACTTTTTTTGCTTAGTTTGCTGCCAGATGACGATGTTTCAAAGAAAAGTTTTGGATGCATTAGACGATGTTTTAGTCGATACGCCAGTTTCTGCTTGTGCACGTTCGGCGCCCAGTGCATCATCTGCGGTAGGAAGTTACTATAACACCTTCTCCAAATTTGACGGTATGCAACACATCTGATCCGCTTACACATATGCATGACACATTAAATACTACTTCTCGGTATTATCATACCTTTACACCTGAGCAATGTAACCAAGAAGATTATAATATGCCTTAATTACCTATATACATAATAAATAATTTATTCATATACAAGCCTAAGTGTAATTAATAACCTTTCTTCAACTCCTATGCAATCTCTGAATTTCGTATCCATTTTGTTGATAGATGGACCCATTATACGAACTAAATTCTATAAAGCTATCAGAACTCATTCTATACATCGTTTGAAATTTTACTGGTTCTTCTAGCTCTTGTGCCGCCTTGTATTAAAATTTTTATCCAAAATTGCCGTTTATGTTAACTACTTCTGTACCACCATAAAACGAGAACATCATCCTCCTCAGAAGAAGACATCGTAACAACCGACACAAAGTAGTTGAATCGACAAAAAAACACACTAACATATAAATAAATATGTTTGTGTGTAAATTACTTATGCAATTAATGTTGTTTTAGTTTAACTTTAATCTCGTTTACCCTATATAGGTATCCTAACGAATGAATGTCTTCATTTATTCACGTTCATAAAATCAAACACTTCTAAAGCGGAACTGGAATAATAAATACATTTCGATCTTTTTATGTTTAAGATAATATAATCTAACTACATCTCTATAACTGTAGTAAAATTGGTAACCCTACTCTAACTTCCTACACAAACAAATTAAGCCATACATAGAAGAATGTGTGGACGGATTTGCAACATACGGTCCTGAACGGTACGTTAACATTCTAATTTTCTAATCACTAAACTAACAAGTGTTTACTTTTATAAGTATTTATGCAGATTTTCATAACTAGGAGATTGTTGAAAACCTGCGCTAATGATTCACGCCTACAACGTATAAAAAATTCCAATTAGGTATATCACAATAAAAAAGATAAATAGCCACTTTTGTCCTCAATTTCAAAAATAAATTTGCGCGATGACAGCTAATAATAAACATTTTTAATCACTCCATTTATCTATCATATTTCCACTAATTGCTTATTAGTAACTGTATTGCCCATCCAGGAATTTTTAACGCTTCAGTTACACACTATTAACGACATATTTATAAATATGTCATTAGATTACTGTTCATTAATACATAGCTTTACTGCAGATTACCTTGATCTACACCACTCAAGTCAAGGCTATAGGTTTAAAAACAATTTTTTTATATATTATTAATAATCATGTCATTCATTTCATACTCTTAAAACATTAATGACGTTATCTGCTTTCAAAGTTACATGCTTCAGGCACTTTAATTTTTTAATACGCAAAACCTTGGAGATTGTCAAAATTTAATGTTACCGACCCGAATGCGATGACCTATATCAAGGTTGGGTTAATTTTATGTGCAAGCTTATTTATTTTTTAATAATTTAATACACTAATATAAAAATGTTGAAATATATATCTATTATTAAAGTATGGAAATTCGTTAGTAACAGTTGTTTATTCTGTTATCTGTAATACTTGTGTAAAACTACTAATGAACTTCACAGCTTTATTCGAATATCTTACCTTTGAACCAAAATTTCAACTGTTCTCTT
Source organism: Vesta saturnalis (assembly GCA_036346205.1). Taxonomy (NCBI): domain Eukaryota; kingdom Metazoa; phylum Arthropoda; class Insecta; order Coleoptera; family Lampyridae; genus Vesta; species Vesta saturnalis. The sequence continues at coordinate 2,688,306 of JARFJB010002198.1, read as the reverse complement.
AGTAGATATTTAAAGTTTGTAGATTGTAATGATTAATGTGTAATTGAATAAGTGTTTTATGGTGAAGCTAATTAAATATATACATGCACAGGGTGATCAATTTAACTCGAGAAATCAGTTTTCTGAAAAATAAATGATTTAAAAAAGCAGTTTTACTAAGTTTCACTAGAAGACAGGGTATAAATGCAAAAATTGCCTTCACGACGCTAGGCGTTGCGACGCTTCAAAAATGTTTCTTTCAGCAACATACACTTTTTATTATGCCGCTGCCTATCCTAATCTTGAATATTTTTTGCATACAACATTTTTTTATACTTACTTACTTACTTACTTACTTACTTAATCTTCACGCCATTCCCTTGCGGGGTAGGCAAAACAATCCCTGCCTCTTATTTATTTTTCTTTCACAATCTTTCTCCATGCTTTCCTATCTCCGCATACCTCCCTAGCTTCCGCAAGATTCATACATAGTCTCTTGACATGCCCTTTTGTTTTTAAAACTCCTTATCTTTCTTTCCTTTATCATAGATTCTACTACATTCAGCCAAGTTTTACGCGGCCTACCAGGCCCGGCCTTTCCCCTAACCTCACCTACATATATTTGTTTCGTTAATCTTGCGTTGTTCATTCTCTCAATGTGACCAAACCAACGTAATGTACAACTTTTATATCTATCCATCATAGTCTTTTCCTCACCACACTCCCTCATTATGCATTCATTGTTTATCTTGTCCCGTCTCGTTTTACCACATGCGCTTCTCAGAAATCTCATACCCACGGCATTTATTTTTCTTTCGTGCTTTTTTTGACATACTCATGTCTCACTTCCATACAGTACTGACGGGACGAATACGCCATTATAGATTGCTCGTTTCGCAGCTAGACTCATGCTTTCATTTCTCATTATCGTCCACATACTTCCAATCACTTTCCTTCCAGCATTGACCCTTCGTCCAATCTCGCTCTCAATTGTACCATCTGCAGTAAACATTCTACCGAGATATACCAGCTCGTCCACTTGCTCCACAATTTCATCTTGCAGAGAAAATACTCTACTCTCCTTTCCACCTTCCCGATTGAACACCACAATCTTAGTTTTGTTCACGTTTACCTTTAGGTCCATGCTCTCACAGACTGTATCAAACTTCCTCAGAGAGGTTTGCAGCTCATCCGCACTGTCACTTAATAAGACTGTGTCATCTGCATACACCAGGAGTCGTACATTTACGTCACCAACCATTACACCATTTGCATCGTTGCATGCTTGTCTAAGACATTTATCCATGTATACATTGAACAACCACGGTGACATCACACAGCCTTGTCGCACTCCTTGCTCAATATTAAAGTATTCACTCACACCTCCTCTCACCCTAACACATGCCCGACTACCGTTGTATACTGCCCTTATTCCATTTATTAGACCTTTATTTACGCCATATTCATTTAATATTTCCACATCTTCTCTTTTCACTCTGTCATATGCTTTCTCCAGATCTACAAACGCACAGTACAACTTCCTTTTACCTTTAAACACTTTTCGATCACCTGCTGGAGAGCAACCATCTGATCGACACATCCTCTCCTGGCATGAAGCCACCTTGCACATCCCACATCTTAGATTGTGTAGTTTCTCGTACTCTATCAATCAGTATTCTTCCAAAAACTTTACCAGGTACGCTGAGCAAGCTTATTCCTCTGTAGTTCTTACAATCACTCTTGTTCCCCTTACCCTTATACAATGGTACAATGATCGCGCTCTTCCTATCACTCGGCACTTTTCCACACATAAGGCATACATTGAATAATTCACGCAATCTTCGTATAAGCTTGCACCACCATACTTGAGCATTTCATCAGTGATTTATCTACGCCTGCTCCCTTGCCGTTTTTCAACCTTCCTACCGTTTTCTGTACCTCATTTATTCCAATATCCTTCTCAGTTTCATTCATCATTTCTTCTATATTCTCCTTATTTAACTCTTCAGTCTTACTTTCCTCACTACTGTACAGCTTTCCGAAATATTCTTGCCAGTATTTCCTCACTTCACAATCGTCCCACACTATTTCGTTTCTATCATTCATCACTCCTGCAGCGTTCTGTTTTGGGCCACGTTTTGTATTTTTGACCCATTTCCAGAAGAGTTTTTTGTTTCCCTCAAAATCATTCTGCATTTTCTCTCCTTCTACAGCCATCACTTCCTCTTTACTTATTCTCACTGCCTCCTTCGCTTCTATATTTCTTACTCTGTACACCTCATACAATCGTTTCTTCTCAGTCTCATTTTTTGCAGCAATCATTGCCATGTACGCATCTTTTTTCTTACTTACTGCCTTTTTACCGACTCATTCCACCAAGCACATTTTTTCTGTCTACCTACAATCACTCTTCCACATATTCGCACGGCACAATTGACAATTGAGTTTTTTAAGCTTATCCATGCACATTTTTTTATATTTTTATTATTTATTAAGTTATGGGCAGTTTTCAATGAATTTGAATTATGCACGTAAGGTATCAATTACTAAATTCTATTTATTTAAAGTATAAATAACACAACTGAGAATACAACAATTAAGTAAACAAAAAAGGAACAAATACATTCTGTCAAAAAAGTACCGGAAATTGGTCAAGGAAACACAGAATATGTATTATTCCACCAAATTTATTGTATTGTATCGTACCAACGAATAATCCAATCATCAAAATATATCATTTTCAGGAATCGACTTCAGTTCTCGCCACCAAGTCGCTTTTATGTTTTCTGTCAACTGAAAACTGGTTGCCTCGAAGTGGTAATTTGACTTTTGGAAAGAGAAAGAACTCGGTCGGAGCAATATCACGGGAATACGGTGGTTGTTCGATAAGGTTTGTTGAGTTTTTGATCAAAAATTCGTTCAGAATGATAGCCTTGTGAGATGGTGCGTTATCGTGGTACTAAGTTCATGAGTTTTTTCCACAAATCTGGTCTTTTCGACGAATTTGTTCTCTCAAACGCCGCATAACTCTCCTTATTTACTGTCTCAAAAAACTATCAATATCACCTTCACTTTTGATCGACGTGCTGTTTTCGGTTTCGGCTCAATTGAAAGGTGCCATTCCGAACCTTGTTGAAGATTAAAGTGTAGCGTTTCCGGTCTACAAAACAAGTTTCTGGTAGCCCGTTCAGTTCGTGGTCAAACGACTTCACTATTTTGTGAATAAGTAATTACTATGAAATAGTCTAATTATATACGTTTTTATTATACTAAATAATATAAAATAAGGAAAATGCTATATAATAAAGAAAATAAACTTAAAATATCCTGGATAAATCAACAAAACAATAAATAATGAAAATAAAATTAATTCTGGCTGGTCCTCTGTACTAGAGACGCCACTGACTACTTTTCTCGGCGCTTGTCTCGCCCTGCATGCGAGGAGCTGTAAAATACTTGGTTAACTACAAGTGTGTTTTTTTCCTTAAATAAAATCTTTAAAAAACGCTAATTAAAACGGTAGCGGTAGTGTGGATGTATCAATTAACCGGTGATGTGATGTGGGGATATACAGGTGGTTACAACAGGTGAGTGTATTCAGTATTACCCTAATTATATATAAAATGTGGTTAGGCTATGAACTATGTGGTTTTGATGTTTTGACTTTTAAACATATTGTAGGTAGCGGACCGCGAAGATTTTATTATTATAATAAACATGTTCAAATCGCAATTGTTACCGCGATAGAAGGGTTAACGGTGTTTGATATATTTTATTATATATTATTGATAATGTTTTCTGGATATTTTATTTTCTGTATTTTACGTAATTGATATTTGAGTAAGGGTTGAAAAAAAACACTGGATAGAAACATATGTTCACTCCAACTGCCTTTATTGAGATAGTGTACTTTGAAAGTCGCTGTATGCACATGTAATAAAAATAAAAAAGTTGGGTGTGTAGGTTGTTCTGAATAATTTCACCCCTAATATTACTTATACTTCTAATAATAAATAGAAGATTTTGTGTCCTCAGCTCAGTCGGCGATTAAACGGGCCATGTTCTTAAAATTTGATTTGCTTTAATTAGAAAATGTGTGTGTGGTTAGATATGTTCGCTTTACAAAAAAAGTTGTAACTTCAATGTTAAAATACCTCGGACGCCAACTTATTTTATGGAAAACAAGTAAACCGTAAATGTAATAAATGTAAAATTGGAAACCATAACAAGGTTTATTATAAAAATCTTTAAGTCAAGTTATAAAGTAGAAAATCTAAATACTAATGTTAGTAAATCTGAATTAACTTAAAAATACCTTAGAAACTAATAATTAGAAATGAAATACCTGTAGTACTTGTAAATTTTGGTTGTCATTGGTATACTGCTGGAAATGTGGAAATATAACAGGGTTTTGATATTCGTTGATCCCAAATAAGTAAATTCCTTTACAAAACAGCCAAACTTGGTTGATTTAAACGGATTCATTCTTCTGCATAGCAACAAACTTCTGAATAGCAACAAGCTTCTGCTGAGTCATCCTCATTAAATTGAAACGTAATAGCACAGTGAAATTACGTAAAAGGAAAAATTAACATTATAAAAAAGAAAAATAAAAGTAGAAATAAAAGTTCCTAAAAAGGGTAAATATATCAACAATGAAAAATAGGTTTAATTAGCCCTTACCGTAAAAATATACGACACTTTTGATAAAAATGTTCAAGAGCAATATTATCTTACAATAACGACATCCAAAAAGGTGTCTGCGCATGAACTCAATGTGCAAACATGCGCGTTCAAGCTCCATTTTAAAATATCTAAACGCAAGCTTTTTTGCCACTAAGGTGTGCAATTCACATGACACAAAAATGAACGAAGTTGCCTAAATTATTGCAAATTTCAATACAACTTACTCACATTCTTGTGGTAAAAACTTCACAAATGTAATAATAAATTGTGCCGGTACAGACCGCGATCAAAGATATCTTTGTGGGTACGTTGAAACTTGAGACCTTAATGTACAATAATTAATATGAAACTGTTCCAACGTAAATTAATGTTTCTTGTTTGTTTTTTTCTTTTGAAAGACGTGAGTTGATTTTCGGGAGTAGAGATAGTTAGTTGGAAACCAGAGGCGAAAGCAGTTGCTGTTGAAATTTTGATCGAGCCCGATTGCTTTCATGGTTTTTTAATTAGAAACGCCCGTTGTAAACCGTTCGGTCTACAAATATTTTTGTCGTGTACCTTTTAGCAAAACTAATTCGTTCTTTTCTTTTTGTGTACGTTTTAATGTAAATTCTTCCAAAACTTACTCTGTAATTAACGCCAATTTATTAAACCGCGTATTTTAACTCGTCGTGTTGGTGGTAACGTCTTTAACTAAAGGGAATATATATGTATATATGTAAGTAGGAATTATTATATAAATTAAGGCTGGCAGCAAATAATTTTACAAGCGTATATAACGTATTAAAAGTCGAGCATTGCCTTGCAAAGGTATCTCATTCACACGCGGGCTCACTCTTGTATTTCTGTGAATTAGCATTGTTTGTTGTTTATAACTTACCTTTGTTTAATGAGTTTTATTTTGGGTCAGCTTGTTAAGTAGAATTGTTTGCCTGCGAACTAATTTCTTTTTATATGTAATTTATTGTAAATTTTCGTATGTATTCTGTGCTGTAGTAGTCACTAAACAATTGAGTACGTGTATATTCCTTGCCTATTATCTTTTGTCCTTGCCTTTACCTGATTATCACTTGTGCAATTCTACTGTTGTTATATTTTATATGCACCGTATTCTGCCTTACTGTTTTATGTGCTTATTTACTTAAAGACCGACATGATTGGTTTTAGAGGGCCACATGTTTGGTATTACGATTTTAATTCTGATTATTTACAACACAATTGTGTTTATGTGTAACTAAACTGCTTTTTATTCATTTTTCTCGTAATGGTATAATTTTGGACGCACTTTAACCTGATTTAATGGTGTTTTGTTATATATTTAACCCTTTCATTGTTTTTTTTGTGTTATTCGATTTATTAACGTACTTGTGCAAATACTTATTTATGAATAAAGTGAGTTTCATTGGTGATTCTTTCCTACAGTAGTACATTAACGGGCTGAACCACCATTGCAGCCTATCTCAGTTCAATAGCACAACTTACCTACCACTAAGCGACCACTTCGTTTGATCAGATTTGGAGGTTCGCGAGTAATAAATTCTAATGTCTTAATTATTGCCAGGAAAGGCAAAGTAATAGTAGCATTATTGTCCGTAAGTTCAAGATAAATCACTTAGCGATTGTTTTGTTCTTGCATTTGCATTATTGCAAATAAGTACAAATTTTCACTTTTCAAGATAGGCTACCTGGAGGACGCTACAATATATCGTTAATTAGTATGCTAGTAATTAAGTGTGCCTGAACGAGCTATAGATCGATTGGATGTATTTTTATGATGAAATAGGTGCTATTGTAGGGAAATTAAGAGCAAGGAACTCGTATTCGGAGCCTCAACTGCCGTTTATGGTTCAGGAGGGTAATTAGGTGTCAAAGGGGTTGATTTGCATGGAAGTAGCTATCTGTTCGGGGCAGGACCTCCGTTGAAATCACTACGTCGATTATGACAATTCAGAAGCCCACTTCAGTGCGGTTGCAGCCAAGATGTTGGTCTGAATTATGACCTGAATTATAATATACGTCGCTCTTTTGTGTAGCGTGGTGATATTCAATTATATGTGGTTTCAAGGGTCGCAATAATACAGGGCGGTGCCTTTGGCAAACTAAGTACAACGTACCTTAGGCACGTATAAACGTCCGGTATATAAATACCGGATTCGGTGCTAAAAGCAGCCAAGAGCGTTTTATATAAACGTGACTATGAAAAAGGTGATTATAGGTATAAATGTTTAATGAATATAGAGGGTGAATGCTGGAGGTGTAAAAAAAAGGTGGCAGGTTCTGGTAGGACAGGTAGATCAGATTTTTGTGTATTAAACGGAGGTAGATCTGGTGAATTATGAATTATGTGTGTCTGTAGATGAGGTTAGGATTCTGGTAATACTGGTCGGGATGCTGGATGCTTTGTAAAAGAGGTATAGGTATAAGTATAATAATAAGTGTAACAAGTGAGAATAGGTAATTAAGTGAAGTTTGGATGTAGGTGGTAGTATTTATAGGGAAATTTAGATGGAATAGGAAACTGATGCCATTTATAAAGAATGATAATACAGTTGTGGAAATAACTAGGAAATAAGGTTTGATAGGAATTATTTTCTAGAATAGGAAATTTTGTAAAGGATTCACAGGATCATTACAAAAGGATGGTTTGTTCCAGAACTTGTAGCAAGAGGTATAGTGCTGCTGGAAGGATTTGTTCCAGAACTTGTAGGAAGATCTTTGGTAGAATGTCCAGTTACAAAATTGCTAGGGATATCAGCCTCCACCTGATTAATAGATTGCATTATTTTGTTTGATAGGTCCATTCTGTTATTTATAGAGTCATCTATATAGGTACCCTTCAGCAACGGAGCTGGATTTCCAGCCACCGTGGCTTTTTAGCGCGGTTATATCACCTCCAGGATTAACTAAAATTGTCGCGAAGGTTCTTCGGAAACAATGTCCCGTATAGAGTTTCGGTTGCGGCAGTTTCAAATAGGTTGCAATTTTGTTTGGAATTGTTTCAAACGTATTGATACCCACAACTTGTCTCGTACACTTGTTGTATTGGAAATTCAAAAAGAAACGCTTTTCTGTAATATTTAACTCATCTTCTTGTTATTGTTATTTCAAGATCAAACTTTGATTTATGCTTTCAAGAGAATATTTTTAAACTGGACATTTGAATAAACAAAATGTCAAAGCAATCAAAATAAATCCTAAACAGTCGAATATACACATGCAGTTTCGTGCTTGCCTTCTTGTATCGTTTGTAATTATCAATTTTCGGAGTGCGCAGGACATTACGAAAATGCGATTTTCGGTAATGAGCATAGAAAATAGTTATTTACCTAAATGGTTCGGAAAGTTAATTTTCCCGCATGAGCACTTTGTTTGCGGCACTACCACAGGGAGTGCTGCATTTAGTGCGAGTTCGGGAAAATATATTCCGAACAAGTTAGGTACAAAGTTTTTTGTAACGAATAAATTAATAAAATTAAAAACAAATAATTTAACAGTGTTTGGTTTTTTTATTCTAAATGGATTGGTAGCATAGCCGGCATTGTAATGTTGCATTGTTGTTATGTCAACAACAATTCAAACGTTAAGTCGCCATTTTATTTAAAATTATTTTTGTTAAATTTGTGAAAAATGGGCTATTCCGAAGAAATTGTGACGCCACCTGATGTTAAAGAAGCAACCATTAGCCATTATATCAGCAGCATTTCAATTCTGCTAATTACCCAAGTTTCAGTTGGAAGGTAAAAAACGCCGCAGTGCGAGAAAATATATATACTGATTGTAGCGAATTCTTGGATTATTCTACGTAACTTACGTGTTGTAAACAGTCCAAATACTCTTTACCTCTGCTGATTTTTAAAAAATCGATTCCCCCTTCGTAGAAAGACGCACTCGTAACACTGTGACTACCAGTTGGTGCTCTAGAACATCGACGTCGAAATCGAGGTTATGCACTACTCATAACCTCGATCGTGACTTCAATAATTCTTATTCCGTGTGAAGTAGCAAGGTTTAACTCATATTAAACTGCTGTCATAGGTATAAGCTGGTTATGTATAATGCTAAGTTTAGTTCCTGACAACGGTTCGTCAAAACAAATATTGATCCAAACTTTATAATTATAATCTATAAATTATCAAGTTCACAATTATCAATACGCTAGATGATGTTCTTCATTCCCCTTTTTAACGATAATCATACATATGATGGTTTCGTCCATACCGAAATAATACTCTAATCCTATCTAATAGATATTTCTTTTGGAAACTCCTCCAACACTTTTTTATCTCCGCTAATACAGCTTTTCATTGGACTATCGACGTTAAGAGATTTACTACAAATATAACATAGGAAGCCTCCTGGTATAAAATGTCGGTTTTTACACCCCTACAACGGTGTGAGATGATCTTCTATAGAGCCAGATGTTATCATGAGCAAGGTGCCTTCGCACTTTTCTGGGAATACCTGTGCAATGTGACATGTTTGCCATACACAAATGCTATTATTACAAATAATTTAGAATTAAAAGTTACTAACTGCAGGGTTCAAAAGTTCAAGTACCTTACTCTGCTTCTTAGTGATGAGTTGTATTTTCGCTCCCTCATGGTAGATAAGTGTAAAAACATGGTGAATCTATTTTACAACTTCTCTCGACTTTAGCTGTTCGCTTGAAAAGCTCCTTAGAAAAAAAATTTGATCCATTTTTCTTATGACTTAGATTGCCACACCGGCTCCAACACTCACCTGCACAGATAGATAGATATTCTCGAGACATACAAGTCGGACTCTGTAGACACCTTGTGCATTCGTCCCTCTCTGAACCTTATTTTGCATGAAATTTTCACCACCAACAACGACTATTGTCTGATGTACAAAGTCGTATTCTTTCTTCATGATGTTGTTGTCGTCCCCTTAATACAATCATATGGTGACATTGTCTTAAGTGTATTTACGTCGTAAAAAGTGCTACAACGTAGTACTACATGTTTTTATTAAATTGTATAAAATGTAAAAAAAGTCATGAATGTGATACTCATTTTTTGGATAGTGTCGACAGAATTACTTGGTTTGATAGTAAGCTTAACACTAAAAAAATGTTTCAAACTTATAATAAAAATTACTACTTATTATTAATTACTAATTAATAATATATATTACAAGTTACAGAAACCAGATTACACTGCCTGAATGTATAAATATAGTTGAGACAATGTTCATTATCATCCTGAAGAGTGCGTACGAAATGCCTCCTAAACACACTTAAAAGACCACATAGTTCTTAAACGCTAAAAACACAAATGACAGACGTACACTAATTTACGATATATTATAAAATACTCAAGTTAGTATATATTAAACATTATAATAGCCAAACTCAGTGATCACGACCACAAAAGGCCAATAAATTAAAACCTCCAAATTTTAAACAATACAAATTAAAAAATTTCCATATAAAATCTTGTTAATTTTTTTTTAATTATGAAACAGTAATTTATATTAAAATAACCTTAAGGATCAAAACTAATGAATAACGGGCATCACGTATGGGAATAGTCAATTATAAATATTCAACTTTTTTAATTCTTAACTGTCTTTTCCGATTTTGGTAGTATGTAATAAAACTTTATATGCAAAAAGATTAATACAATGTAACATTTAATATAATTAAACATTTTTATTAAGTTATTAAGAATGAATGCTTTGTTTAGATTGAACATGAAGAATTTAATTTCATTTTGACCATACATGAAGTATTTTCAATTATGAGTTTGACTGTATACGCATAACTTTTACTTGTTTAATTCTGCAGAACAAAACACCAACACCATAAAACCGACCTTGTTACCTATGATATCATCATTATTTTGTTTGTTTTGTTTATTTTTGTATATTACGGATATCATGCATGTCTTGCAGAGATCAAGAACCTCCTCACCTGAACAAAAAAATAATCAACGTTCAAAATATGAACACGTGAAAAAATTTAGTGAAATGATGAGCGTCCTACATAAATTGAAGCTCGAGTCTGATTTGATAACACAGAAAGTCCGTCTACACAAACTCGTTATTAGTAGATAAATTAGCATATTTTAAAAAATTCTTTTTGAAATACTAGAACAGCGATAAAATTTATTGGGTTATCTCAATTTAATGGTGTAATAAATAGTACGCAAAGAAAGATAAAATTGGTGTTTCTAAATATCAATTGTATTGTAGTACCCAATTCCTTTACTTTCCAAAGACTCCTATTACCGTGATCTGAAAAAGTGTGTTGTACGTACGTGCGCACGTGTATACGTGTGTGTGTGTGTGTGTGTGTGTGTGTGTGTGTGTGTGTGTGTGTGTGTGTGTGTGTGTGTGTGTGTGTGTGTGTGTGTGTGTACTGATGTGTTTGTGTGTGTGTGTGTGTGTGTGTGTGTGTGTGTGTGTGGTCGTGCGTGCATGCTGCGTGCGTGCGTGGGTGCGTGCGTGCGTGCGTGTATATATATATATATATATATATATATATATATATATATATATATATATATATATGCGTGCGTGAGTGCGGGCGTGCGTGTATGTGTTCGATGATTCGATGAACTCGGACACGGCTGAACCAGTTTTAATGAAATTTGGTATATATGCGCTTTTGGGCAGTGTTAATTATTTTGTTCATATAAAAAAATGAAACCATGAAGAAGCACGCCTGGTAGGCTAGTAAAGATATAAAAGATATCCGCATTGAGAAGATTTCACTTCGCTAAAATCTCCATTATTATAGAAAACTTCGTCACCTTGCCTTACATATCATAAATATTTGCAGGAGATGCAAAATTTGAAAATCTCTTACGCGGTATCAGTAGTTAATTCATTTAGCTAACATTTAATGTTTATTAACGTTCTCATGATAGGAATTCTTCTCAAGTATGTGATGGTCTGCAAACACCTGGTATTATTAACATGATTCACGTTAATCATGAAATTATTACAAATGCTAGACGTCCTACCATATAAAATTAGGCCCATCCGAAAAGATGACTAAGGCTTTTGAATGATAACTAGACGATGCAGTTAATTCCAAATTCATGTCCAAGCTATATACCACTTATTTGGATTCAATCAATACCTTGGATAACAACAAACATGGAGATATATTATTGTGCAAATAAAATAAATCTAGAACGGATACATTAAAAACTCTTTGCTTCTTTTTTACGTTCACGTCTTAAATATGCCTGAGTAACCTGGTTGCCTTATTATGATCGTTACCAGAGCCGATCCTACGCCAGTGCAAAACGTACCCCACGCACGGGGCGACATAATTGTGTGGCGGCAAAAATATTGGGATGTGTTTAAAATATTTAATGCTTCATTTATTTATTCATCTTTAGAGCCTAAAAAAATATCCTTAGAGATCGGTCCATCTTCACTCCACGCGAGATTTATATAACGTCACCAGTGGAAACGTCGGCTAGGATTTAACTTGCAGGACGCTTGTGTTAAAATAAAGTAGGGAACGGCGTTAGTTCAACAACGCAACGTGTTATATTCGAAACATGTTTTCAACGTCCACTGTTTACAAGCCCAGTCGATATTGTATTCAGATATTGATAATTGATTACATCCACGATTTTGTTTATAACGTCTGCTTTTAAACTGTTACTATAACGCCCTGTCCGTGTTTTGAGTGCACATCTTATTCACAACAGGCAGTTGTTTTTGTAAGGTGTCTTTTAACGTTTCATATAATTCAATGTTCAAGCTAAACACGGCAAAGGATTAAATATGAATCCTTTGCAAATAGAACTAAAGGTTAGAGAGAAAATTAATACTTTACTAATTATATATGTTAAGTTACCACAGCACTATAATTTTTTTAAGATATATAGTTAACATTAAAATTATATCATATTAAACGTACTACATTGTGTTTCCTTGTTAGATTTGACTAGATCTTCAATTGGTATGTCAAGTTTCTATTTGTGAATGTTTTTATCATTTGCTTTTTGATTGACATTTTTCACTGTTAGCCTACGTCCGTTAAAGAGTGTTCTGATTTGTCATCTTCAAGGCGGTTTAATAATATTTCATTTATTAATGATTTGGTTATTCTTTACTAAAATTAGATTCCATAGTTCGCTTTATACGTTTGTCAAACTGTTATACTAATAGCAGGTTTATGTTTGTGTTTTCATCTTTTTCATGTTTCATCAATTTATCCTAACATATCAAGTAATTCTTACAGGTATTACCATTTACTGAGGACGATAACTGTAATTGTTATCGAAACGTATAAATTGATATACAATATAAAATACACCACTTAAAAAACCCAAAAGACAAGTATTTTAACAACAGATTGTTTGACTGAAAATAAATGATCAAAAATGCAGTCAGACTGACAATCTCAGACATACGGACGTGTCAAAAATAGCCATTTGTTGTAAGGAATACAACAATTGATATGTAAACCCATTTAGCGAATGATGTATTTTACAAGGATTCTGAATTATCTATTAGATAGTTAAGAAGAGCAGCGATCTACGCCACCGATATTAGCGATATACTGAGCATTTATATGGGGGTGATCTACAGGGACCTCTTTCATCAATTTTCTACCATACTTGGTGACCTTTTTTAATGGGTATGGAAACAATAGGTTTAACGCAATATGAACTATCTTACTATCATTCCATCTCAACACAATTATTCTGTTTTCAGAAGTCACCTTGTGGTCAAAGTAACTTTTTTTATTAGAAGTTTTGTTAGGTATGTAAAGGACTTTCTCGAATCGTGCCAGTTCCACTAAAGTCAATTTCTAGAAGCCCGTGCAACAGCGGTGGTGTAGTAAAAATATTGTCATTAGACCTGGTGCAGAAATTTATTAAGCGTTTGTAAAATTGTAAAATAATACATGATCCTAAATCATTCGTCTATATTCTTCTTTTACAATATTTTTTGCACCTTGGTATGGTTCTATCCAAGTAACACGTCCCTTGGTTATCGCACCAAGCCAAATATGTCATCTCCAAGTTTGGTTCTAATAATAATAGAACGGAAAAAATAAATTACGTTGTAATCCTTTCCTTCTTCTTTTTATTTTATAAAAGTTTAATAAAGTTAAATTTAAATACTGGTAATATATTACTCAGTGACGAGATACTTAAAAGAACGTTCATAATTCGAATTCACTTTAAGTACAAAGACCTTAAGAGCAGACTTACACAGTTTTGTAAATAGATAGTTAATTATGCACTAAGCTATTACATGCTTAGATATCAAACATAGAGAAGAACAACGTGTGTTAAACTAAATTCATACGATTAGATCCTTTCAGTCCCACGTGAGTCTACATGTAGTGTAAATGAATGTCAATTCTATTATTTGAGATTAAATTGAAAAGAAATTATCGCATAATAGTAGGTTGCAGTATCGAGATAGGGATTAAAAGAATTTTTTTTTTATTGTGGACCTGAACAGGCCTATCGTGCTAAAGCACTCAGGAACACTTAGGAGGATGGATAGAGGGATAATGAATTGCCAATAGATGCCTATGAACAGCTACCTTAAATTTTCTCATAGCATCAAGTGAGAGGAAAAGAGGAACTAGGGAGATCATTTCAGAGTTTAGAAGCCGTATAGAAAAATGTGGATTGCGCCCGTTTGGTACGACAAGTGGAGATTTGTACTGCATACTGATGATGTGAATGAGCGAACTGAGTATTTCTCGCAAAGATAGCCCGAGATGGTATCAAAGAATTTAATTCAACAGCACAATAGCCGTTGTAATAACGATAATACAAAGAAAGAACTGAAACCATCCTTCTTTGTTCAAGGGACTGTATGTGAGAAGTTAAGGACGGGTCATTTATAAGCCTAATCGCTCTCTTTTGAATACGATCAACAATATCGAGAGCGTATTGGGGAGCACTAACCTAGAGGTGAGAATTATATTCCAGATGAGGCCGAATTTGGGCCTTATACAGCAGAAGGAGTTGTCGAAAGATTTGAAGATACAGTCATACCCAACAGAGTAATAGAGTCCGACAACTTAAGAACTGAGCCATTCCTACTTAGAACAGGAAATGGTCGATATTTTTTGGCGGACATAAGGCAACACTGAGTTTTGTTAGCATTAAATTTAACTAGACTATTGCTTCCCCATTCGAGAATTCGTTGAATGTCTTTGTTTTCCATTTCAGCTTTAATTTCTTGATTTGCCATAGAATGTGGATTATCACCTATGAGTAAACTGAGATGAACTACAGTAAAGAGTGCTATCGTCAGCAAAGCAATGGATGGGGTTAGTTGTTGAAGAAATAAGGTCATTTATGTACAGCAGAAAAAGTGTAGGCGCTATAACGGATCCCTGTGGTACGCCCGCATTAATTCTAACTTCTTTTGAAAAAAAGTCATCAACTGCGACACGTATTCGTCTTTTATCAAGGAAACTAGAAACCCAGTTAATCAGCGTATCATTTAACCCAAACGAGGTGAGTTTGGCAAGTAAACACTTATGCCAAACTTGGTCAAATGTCTTTGAGATATCTAAAGCGACTACAACTGTTTCACCGGACTGCTCTACTGTATTGTTCCAAACTTGGTTCACATATGAAAAAAGATCGCCTGTTGAACGACTTTGCCTAAACCCATATTGGTGGTCACTAAGGAGTTTGTTAGTTTCGAGGAACGTGAGCAGTTGCTGATTGATGGCTTTTTCCATGATTTTAGACAAAATGGAAGTGATGGCAATTGGTCGGTAGTTTGAGGGATCGGTTTTATCGCCTTTTTTGAAAATAGGTTGAACATTTGCTAACTTCCACGATGAAGGGAATTCCCCAGAAGACATAGAGATCGTATAGAGCTTAGAAATGACTGGCACTAGTTCGGGGAACATTTCTTTAAGACAATAGCTAGGATACCGTCTGGACCGGTCGCCTTATTGAGATCAAGCCTACTGATGATTGATTCCAAGAGCTTGTACCGAAATGAGCCAGAAGTCCAAATAGTGATTTAAAGATTTACAATTACTTAATGTCAGATTTTTAAAATTAAACAGTGGACTGCAATATAATTTCAGGATATTTTACGCAGCTTTGATTCAATGTTTGGATAGATTGAGACAATCAATTTTTGGCTTTCACCAAATTCAGTTACATCTTTTGGTATTTTGTCATATTGGTGCATAATTCAGATGTTCACGGCTACTTCTGTTATTAAGCAAGTAATTATTTCTGTATTATTGGAGTCTACTAAAGAAATTTATACCGTTCTATTAAAAAAAAAAGTTTTTAAAGCATTCATTATTAAAGCAGATATTCATTAAGAACAAACGCATAGTTATAAATTATGTCACGTAATTAATTCAGATTTGGGAAATTTAAAGTTTAATAAATTTTTGTTGACGATTTTAACCTAACTATTGAACCTTACGTGCAATCCAGAATTTCATGGTATAGTCTAGTCATGATCACTCATAACTGATGCGCCGTTATAATTTATGTCGAATAATCAATTCAAATTTAGGAAATTTAAAGATTAATGCATTTTTGATTGACCATTTTAACCCAATTACAGATTTTTACTCTTGCTTTAAATTACAATAAATTATAATTCGTATGCTAATTGAATAAGTTTTATTTTATACACAAGGAGTAGTTTATTAAAATTGGGAAACATTCCAGAATCCGTGCTGTAGTGAATTTTTGAGGTTATTTGGTATTGATGCAAACGTTAAGTAGCGTTGTTACTTTTTACCAAAAAATTCCAATCGTAGTGGGGGCTTATGACGTATTTTATCGATTTTGAGATTTATTTTAGGTAAGTGTGAATTTTGAAGTAATATTTTGCATCTTGCTACAAGCCAAGGTCTTCTGGGCGAGTTTCGTTGGCAACCCGCTTATTTTAATAAGTCTACGCGTCGCCTAGTGTGGATTGAGCGTGTAACCAGAGATAAAGGTAATAATTTATTATTGCAGCGCTAACTCGGGGAACGGAATTCTTTAACTATGTCTAGAGAAATTTTTCATCGACGAAATGGAACTGTCCTCACTTAAGCAAATTAATATTATTTTAATACGAAGGAATGTGATATATTTTACTTTTTACCTATCCACAGTCACAACAAATATATTAAAATCGTCAATTTACGTCATTTGTGATAACACAAATGACACAAATCATTACGCAAATTTTTATTTTAAGACTGATTTTTCTTTATCCGGTAGTTGGAATGCTGATTCTGTTAACCAAATGAACTATTGTCATTAAAAGAGGTACTATTATTATTATGTTCGTGTACAGCGATATATATATATATATATATATATATATATATATATATATATATTGCACGTTATAAAAATATTTTGACATTAATATATGTTTCAAAAACATTTATTACTGAACAAAACAGCTGTAATTTCTGTTGAAACATTTAAATTTATAAATAAATATAAATATACACCCAAAAAACGTAACAGTTTTGTTTAATTCATGAGTATTGAGCCAAAAAAGTATGCCAAATAATCAAAATATTTTTACGTTATTATTTATTTACGATGGCTTACAATTCACATCTAATCATACGTTTATTTATGCTTTCCCGTTTTGAAACCTATGAGACATTTAAAAATAATCACTAGTTAATTTGTTTACGTACAAACCACAGGAAATGAATGTTAGAAATATCCTAATTACTGTAGCAATGTGACTATCCTTACAATTCCTTTAATACTGAAATCATTAAAAAATATCAAAGGATACAAGCACGCATAAAATAGTTATACAAGCGTAAACAACAAAATGATCATAAATTAAAATAAAGTACCTATAGCTTGTTTGTTTTATAAATAATATTACAACGGCATATCTTTCTTGTATCAATTCACACTAATTTATGTATACCCAGATAACTCGTATAATCTAACCGAATTTTTTAACACTTTTTTTACATTTAATCATAACTATGGGGTTTAATTCAATGGTATGTATCATATTTTAAACGTGTTTCCTTTATTATATTGTGTTTTTTGAATATATGAGAAAAGCATTAATAAATATAAATAATGATCACACCGATTTTAGATTGATATGCCCGTTGTGAATGCATCAATCATCCGCAGCACAAACCTGACCATGACACTGCATGAATTGAATCTCTTGTCTTATGTCTTACACCATCAATTAAATTGACAAAATCTGTAGATACCGCTTTAACGAGAATGATAAAAGTCGAAGAAGAAAACCTTCACGGATTCAAGGTACGACTACAAAAGAAAAGCCCTAAATGACTGACATACGATACGCAATCCAATAATTATTCTCCTCTTTTTCGCAAATCCTATCGCGGATTCTTAAAAAGACAGTGTCTCTACACAAGCTCTAGTATTTTTCTGCTCTCTTTCTTCAAATACACTCACCCCTGCTATGGCTCATAAAGCACAAATGCGGCTCTGATTTTGAATAATTTGCAATTCGTTAATTATTATACAGTTGTTCCTTTAGTTAAAAATCTAGTTCCCTAATACAAATTTAGGTTGTATTTAATCTTAACACCAGTAAAATCTGATATTTCAGATTTATGCCTATACTGCTGTTGATCGGTGTCTACTCACACAAGTACGAGAAAGTCGTTTAGCAGGCCGTGCTTGTGGTAGTGACCAACCATTGCATGAAATATCGGTAGACGGCGACAGTCACTAACATATTGTTAGTTCTAGTAGAAACTACAACATCAGCATCACCATGCGAACCCGATGGTTGAATATCTTTCCCTGACAATATTTATCCTAACATACTGATATTTCTTTCGCCACTGAGAGTATCTCTAACGTTTTCTGTCCAACATTCCTGTTATACCGTGGCATTACTGCATTGTCCCTAAAACTGCCGTGAACATAGTTCTGTTCTCAAAATTGCATTAATTCTTAATTTCTCGGTATTCTATCCTATTTCACATCAGTTAAACTTAGAGAGTCACCTACATCTCCCCAATACACTTCCGTCACTAATTAAGTAGCTTTGTCCCATAATTAAAACCATTAATCGAACTCTGGAAGTTTTATATAATTTATAAAATCAACCATAACAAAATAGTTAGATTTTGAGAATCATTAATTATTGTTTATTTCTAGCATTCACTAATATATTATAGAATTAGCCTTTCTACCGTATGAGCACCATTACTAATAATAGGCGTTTTTAGTGATTGCAATTAAATATCCATTTCACGTACTTTTGTAGCCGCTCCTTCTTGGGGCCCCAGCTACGAATTCTCCGGACTATTTCTGAGTGGCGATTATCCATATTCAAACGTTTTTCAGCTCTAGGTTTAATTAGAGTTTCTTTATATATTAATAAACATAGCAGCTGACTTTTGAGTATAGAATATTTATACTCTTTGACTAGTCATCAAACATTCGTTGTTATCATTTTTCGAACAGTTAGGAATTGCAAGAAGGACTAGAACAATTTCAAAGGGACGGTTCTCAAAAGGAATATCGAAAAATTCACCTCCCAAGAGGACAGAAGTTAGACAATGTGTTTAGAGTGGTCTCGGGAAATTAGATTTTGACAAATATAACACCGCTACAGGAAACTAAATCCAAAACATGTTCAAATAAAAAACAAGTCAGAATGGAATATACTTAATAATACTCCACTAAGGGATTGAAATCGGTGTTATGATTTTAGCGGGTAAAAATAAAAACTTAGAATATCAATTATTTACATATTCTAGTAATACTTTTATTGTTGGTGTAGTAGCGATGTGTTTGTGGTATTTTACTGATTACATTATGTGTTTTTATTAATTTTGGTTATTCAGTTACTTAGATCGAATTTTACTGTGAGGGATGTGTGGGTGAGCAGTTTCCAACTTAGTTTAATGTACGTGCGGGTGTATGCGGTTATTGCATATTCGCTATCTTTGTCCAAGAGTTGGTCATCATCAGGTAGACGTAAGGAGTAAAGAGTTTGTAAGGAGTATTAGCATGGAATCTTCTGGTGAGGTGGTCAAGGTGGAGTAGCTGTAATGTGACGTAAGGAACTCTGTGGTAGGGTTATTCACCGAAGGTCCTTCTCTTTCTTTCTAAAGTTTGTATTCTACCCGTTGTGGCTAGAATGATAGCTTGTATACTGATATTTTTGGGGTATTTGTAGTAAAGCCTGTGTATACGTCTAAGGATTCGGCATTCACAGGAAACAATGATGAAAAGGTAACCTCGTGTGATGTTTGTGTACAAGAGAGCTCCATAATCTATTACAAGGCGAATGCAGATCTTGTATTATTTTGGGGTGGCAACCCCTTGTAGGACCCCAAAGATCTCCCAGTAGGTTTGAGCGGTTTCGTACCCTCCCTAGTGTTTTTGTACATCGGGAAACCAGTTTTAGTGAAAAGGATTCCCAGGTATGTCACTTCTTCTTGGATTGATGAGAGTAAATACGACATTTCGTTCGGATATTTGGGGAAATTTGAATTTTTAAATGACATATTTTTCTATTTTACATAAATTTATACGTTCTTAAACAATTTTTAAAGATATTACCACTACTAAGGACGGTAATTGTTAGCGAAACTTATAGATTTATGTAAAATATAAATATAAAAAACACTATTTAAAACCCAAAAGCTAAGTATTTTAATTATGTGTAATAATGGTGAAATAAATTGGGTTTCTATCGAGAAAGCAGTGTCATCCTTAAACTGCTCCAAATAGATACTATGTTCTAAAACAGTTGGTATAAGCAAAAAGATGTACAGGATAGACTAAAGCAGAACCTTATTGTACGCATGCTGTGGGTTGTGATGGTTTGGAAAAGGCGTTTCTTACTTTAATTCGTACTGATCGTTTAGTAAAAGACAAAGCAGGAGCTTAGAGTATTGGGCTGGCATACCTAGGTTTCGGGTTTGGTCAATAAGTTCTGCGTGCGACACGCTGTAAATGTTAATGTTCAGAAAAACATTCAGATTGCATTGTTAGTGATTAAATGCACGCTAAAGCTGAATTCGTTTCAGGAAGAAGATTGTTGGTTTCTATATACTTTCCAAGCCGTTTGGCTGAAATCTGTTCAAATTATTTTCAAAAACAGCTTAAGAGGAAATTAGATCTATAGGAAGAAGAGAGAGTGAGGTTTTGGGAGCATGATGGTGGAATCAAATTTGAAAATCGGCGGAGGGTTAGACAGTGTAATACATGTAAATATTGACTGTTGGTCAGTTTAAGGCTTAACCGAGTAGGCATCGTAAGATTAGTTGGGAGTGATGGGAGCACAGCAAGGGTATACGTTATGCAATTGGACTTCGGGAACGTTCATGTTGCAGAAGAGTTCATGGTGAGTTTTCTAGTTGCTCTTTAAACACGCTAAACGGAGGATGGTCTAAAGATAGCTTACATATGAAGGCCAAGAGGGCCAGAGAGCTAACCTTTGCAGTAGTCAAATTGAAATTCAACTTTTGACCAGGATTTTTCAGTGTGTCAATTGATTTCTCGCTACATTAAGGCGTTGAAACGGCTATCTTGACAGACAGAGTCCTAAATCGTAAGAATTGACAGAGATTCACCTTTTCTCTTTGATCTAGTTCACGTTATGTTGTGTGAGAGATTCGACCGTATCTAATATAATGGAAGTTACATCGTGGATGGCTCTCTCTACATCTGGGGGTTTAAGAAGGCCGGGTGTGGGAATGTGGTTGGAGATGTGTTCGTAGAAGGCATTCCAGTCCAAGTTGGAGGTGCTGTGGATTCTGAACAAAATGAAGTTTTCACCAGCAGATGTAAATGATAAGAGCTTATGTAGTTATAGAGTAGATGGTAGATAGGGTAGAATGCTTAAGAGAGGCAAGCGCGATGAAGCTGAGTAGAAATGAACCCTATTCATATTGATCGAGGGGTCACCTAATTGTGTTCGAAGAACATTAAAGTCATCTAGGATATGGATAGAATATAGCTGCAATAAGGAAGTGCACCGTGACAGCAATGAATTCGAAGTAGTTAAAATCGGGTGGATGACAAGGAATTTCTGATTAATAGAGTGATATCTCGGTGGCAAAAACTCGAAAAGTGCATATATGTAGGAAGGTTTTGATTATGAGGGGTTCGGTATCAGTCTGGCGTGTGTGAGACTCTTCTGACGTTGGGAGGAATATGTTGAGAATGCTCTCCGCAGTTGTTACATTTTGATTGAGCGACGGATTTACAGGTGGTGGATCAGTAAGTTTCGCCAAAGATACTACTCAGCGTTATGCTCTATCTGCTTGTAGGTAGTTTAATGCTTGGGAAGCAATAAAAGTAGGTTGTCGTGGGTCGCCTTTGGGTTTATAATTAGCCCCAAAGGGAAGGTATGTTTGTTTGTAGTCTTGGATATGATCCCTATACCTTTAATCACTCTATGATTGGTAATAACATAGAGTATAACTTAGGCTTGGATATCGTTATCTACGACGCAAATAAAAGAGTATGGATGTGTAATAGTGTCAATGTGGGGTAAGGTACTCGATAAGGTTTTAGGTCGACGGATAGTTGGTTCTGCGACAATCGCCGAGTAGGTGGGTGTAGCTGGTTGGTCGTCCGGCTGGTCCGGGGTTGGTGCAGTGATGACGATGCTTAACATCACTGCAACAGAAGGGCTGGTTTACTTATACCCTAAGAAGCAAAACCTTGGAAATCAGAAACCCATTTAGAAATGGAGGTAAACATGCGTTAAAATAAAACAATAGGAAAATAAAAAAGTAACAGTAAAGTCATTATCGTATTGATGTACTTCTGTTGTACCGACGTCGATCTTTTATCTCCGTTGGTTGTGTTTTGTATGCGGTCCTACTGGGTGCATACAAACGGTCCTTCTTGACTCTTCGATGTCCTGATTTTTCCTTCTGGTCTGCTAGGGAAAGTAACTCCTTCCGTGTTGCAGTTATTTGCAACTCACTCATGCGTTCCTATAGTCTTTTCATTGGGACCTTTTTGTATCATACGTCTTTCCTGTCCAATTTTTCTTTAGTTTTGTTTGCTTTTTACCATGACACGTTTTCCCAATGCAACACTACCCAAATTAATACTGTAATCGGCATCATCTGAACTTAGATCACCGTTTCAACTATAGATTTAGTCAAAGCTGTTGACAAACAGACAAAAACAATAACTTCTGAGGGTGCACGTGTGCATTTAAACAAAAACTAAATAATAAGGTAAAAATCCGATTTTTCCGAAATTTTCTTTTTATTTATAACTTGAACGTCCCAAATATCGGCCAGGTCCTATTTATCGGCCACATTTTTACACTTATGAGAAAAATAAGAATTACAGATAATTTTGGTGATTAAGAATCTTTTCCGCGGATTTATAGAACGTCTGGCAATATTACGCTACATTGATGCATGTGTGGCTTTTGGTTGAAGTGCGCTACGGAATATTTTCAGCTGCATGTTGTGTGTCGAGCAGTAAACGTAGACTTGCTAGTGCCAGGTGAGTAGGAATGCCTAATTATTGTATATGAGTAAGTGGTATGTAGTGTCACAAACCTTCACAGTAAGTTTTATAGGGATTATACATACTATGAACTTTCATTTAGAACTAATTACCTATGTTATAAATAAATATACTATTTATTTAAAATTTGGCTGGTATTTGGGACATGCAATTTTGTGTTGTCTCTATTATCGGCCGGCAGGCCGATAATATGATCATTACAATGGATTTACCTGAGAATCGATCAATATTTTTTAATGGGATTGATGTAGTCGTGTTAAGTAAAGATTGTCATTTATCGCAACCATTTATCAGCCCAGCGTTTTCGTTCAACTTACTCGTCCAAGTTGGGTTGAAGTAAGATGGCCGATATTTGAGTCATGACCGGCCGCTCACAGGTGCTGTACTGCTTGCAATTTCGTCCAGTGATTGTACCAATTATCGCCCTATAATTTTAATGGATATATGTGCTCGTTTCAAGTTGAGGTTTTTAAAATAATTTTTCAGTAATAAATGCATAGTTACCTTTTCACACAATTATAAGCATGCATTTGTTATTTAGGTATTTCTCATATTACAGACAGAAACTAGCAGCTATCTTGGCGAAGAAATGGTTAAAGCTTTAGAAGCTACAAAAAATGGCATGTCCATTAGGTCGGATCAAAGCTATTCAAAGTACAAAGGTCCACATTAACAGATAAAGTAGCTGGAAAAACACAGTTAGAAAACATTTGGTTAGATGGATCCTGCAATCTGCTAAACAAAATTATTAATTCGCGAATTAAAACGAGAAAATACCTTCAAAGATGATCGCCCCGGGAGACATTGGTATGAATCCTTTTTTAAATGACATCCTCATCTCACGCACAGAATCCCCCAAACTATGTTGGGTCAAAGGGCAGATGTTTCGGAAGAAAGAATTCGAAACTGGTTTAAAGAAATTGAACAATACTTGAAAGATGCAGTAATATTTATTAAACGTTTTAAACGCATATTTAATTGCGATGAAACTTCAATGTCTTTATGCCCCAAAGGAGAGTAATTATTGAAAAGGGATTGAAAACTGTATATGCAGTTTCTCAAAACGACGGGGAAGGCATGCTTTACAACTTAGTTCATGTGCAATGAGGCTGGTCAGATACCGCCACCATTAATTATGTACCCATATCACAGAATTCCTAAAGCAGTCGTCGATCGCGTACTGCTAGGTTGGGGTGTAGGAAAGTTTGACAGTGGTTGCATGACCGGAAAGTCGATTTTTTGAGCAGGTTGCCAATGTTTTTTACCCATGTATCCTAGGAAATACGATTGAAATGCCAATCATTCTTTACGTGGACGAACATTGGCAAGCCAGAACGCACTCGGAAGAAATAATAAATAATTTACGTCATAACGAGAACGATCATCAGGAAGCCGAAATGAATTTGGAAGAACAAATAGACCTGACTACACAGATGTTAGGGCTTAGAAATAATTTTGAAGCAATAGATGTCAGTGCTTCAGATCTAGACTTATCAATATTAATGAACGTTTCTAACATTGATACTACAGCAACAAATAGCACTCCCAGAGAAAATGGAAATGTTTTTCAAGCGGAGGCCGAGGGAGAATAAGAAAATATGACACACGGTGTATCCCGTGAGTCATGGAGTTTGAAAAGAACATTTACTATTGAAACATCCAGTCAAAAAGGGGCCTAATTATTGGATTTCATTCTCAAACTATGTGTTCTATGTTTCAGTGACACAACAATCCCTGCTACTGCTTTATTTACTTTCTGACTCTACAAAATACCTCGGTTAAACCTGACCCAAAGAGTACAGATACGATCCTTCCAGTTGTAACTGATGCGGTTATAAGGTTTTTTCAGCTTCAACACCTCACTGCCGCTGGACATAATTGGAGTCAGCTATACAGAAGGTGGACAAGTTAGAGCGCCATTGCAAGAAATGTCGATACAGGAAAAAAAAATCATAATTTCTTCAACTGAGAAGATGTCTTGCCGATGGTGTAAATGGGCGGCTGTATGTGTGTTTTAGTTCTTTAAATAGTAGGCTTCCAATTATTGCAACTGTTTATTCGCCTCTTGAGAGTCTTTTATGGTAAACTCAGTAATTACCTATTTCCAGTTACTGTATCTTTTTTACCAATTTGGTTGTAGTACAATGCACCGTTACAAATTAATTCAACGTGTAGCCCATCTGTAAAGGAGGATTAGGTAATATAGGTAGGGTCAAACCAATGTTAAAGAAATCTACCTACTTTTAGAAATAGAAGAATTGTTTAAATTTTGTAAGAGTGCTTTTATATTTTTATCTTTTACACGGTTATCTACCATTAGAAATGAAACAATTTTATCCCAATTTTTTTCCACTATTCTAATAAGCCATCCTGGTCTCCAAATGCCACTTTCAAATCCATGTCGATCTAAAACTTTATCATTGAGAATAACATAAACAAAATGTGTGAAATTATTGTACCAGTCGATACCCTAAAGGTCATTTATAAAACACACACTTAAAAGATTAAAAAACTCACCAGCTTCTCTGTTGGAAACCGTTCTAATATTTCTTTTTCAATTCGGTAACTTACCACCAACATGATGTTTAACGTTTTTCTTCAAAATAGTGGGTGATTGAACTAATTAATGAAGTCCTTTCTTCTTCTTGAAATTTGGAAATGGTTTTATAATATTCTGCGAGCATATTTCCTTCTCTTAAACAATTCCTATTTATTTTCTTTCTTTCTCAAACTACTAACAACCGCTGTGGTTAAATACGGTCGCCACCGTGCTACCCTAACAGTTGCATCTCCAACCCCCGACGCGGCCCGTCAACTACACTCACACAGACAGCACACACAACACACCCTCGCCTCGCCACCACCATCCTCACGTACACGTTCCTATTCAAACGTCTCGTCCATTTCCACCTCATCCACACACTCCTACATTTACACACGTTCCACCTCCACAAAACTACACAAACCCGCACGCACACATACAAACCCGCGCAAGCACACACACCCGTCCTCTTACCCACACCCGTCCAGCCACCCGTACCTGCCGTGATTTCTACACCCGCTTCCCCCAATCCTAATCCCACCTGCTCTCAATCCGTAAAATCCTGAAATCCATAACCACCCAGAAATACATTAATCTCCTAAACCTTTCCTGGTTAAACTTAACTTTTATTCACAACCACACCTGTCTCTTAGAGACCTCCTCTCCCTTGCCGGATGGTACACAGCTTAGGCTGCGACACCATTTCGGTGAACCCACTGTAACCCTATCCCAACTATCCGGTTCACGCCTCTCCAACCCCAACCCTAGACCTCCCTCCTCTCCTGCGTGATTCGTCACGTAGATAAGGACATCCTAGCCGAAGATATCCTAAGTGCAATCGATCTTCCACACATGAGGAAGGCCGTTCGCATCTCCCCTAAGGCTACGAACACCCCCAACTCCTTAGTCCGCATCATCACCGAGTACCTCCTCGCACGCGGTGTCGTCATGTTCGGGCGACACTACAGTTACGACCCCTCCCTTATCCCTCAATCTCTCGCCAAGTATTGGTCCACTTGTACGCAGGGCTTCCTGCAAGTCCTTACCCACTCCCTCGTCCAGAAGTTCCCTAACAGGCGAACTAGGGTTGTCCGCGCCCAAGATTCGCTATCCCGAAATTTTTTCCAACGTCTGCGTATCCGGTTCGCGGATGAAGGTCGCCGTAATCCGCCTACCCAATCCTTAACTCCTTCCAAATTGGATATCCTAGCAGAGACCGATAATGCCAGGGGCGTTCGTCGGAAACGCCCCTTACTTAAACACTCTATTAGGTGGTAGGCATGTATACTCCATGCCAGCCGGGGAGGTACCACCACCTTTACCATGGGCTCCTTAATATTGGGTCTCCGATTTTCTCAGCTCGGTAAGGGCTGCCGGTTACCTTTTCCATCATCCTCAATCTATTCTCATCCTTATTCTTCCTTCTCGCCCTCACTGTCTTCCTATCGGATTAAAAGTCCCAAATTAAAAAATAAGATGGCTGTGGTTTCTAGGGTTATAAATTCCGGACGTAAAATCCTGCCCCATTCGGATGTCCGGGAGGGCAGGGCCCAAGCGACCTCGGTCATCGAAAGTATCAACTTTCTGATTCACTACTGCAACATCCGCGGTATCAGGTCTAATCTTAATGCTATTCACCAACATCTTGAACAATTACAACCTGATATATTGTTTCTATCTGAAACACAAGTCTCCTCGAAAGCTCCGAGTCACCCGACTTGCAATTTCCTCAATACCATCTTCACTCTAACTTTCGATATAAAGGAGGCGTATGTGACTACATCAAGGACAGAATTGCTTGCAAGAGGGTTTCTTCCTTAGAAAATAAAAATTTTGACGTGATTTGGTTTAAACATTCTGGTCCTAATTTTGTGAAATTCTACTGTGGCATTTATAGGTCTCCTAATGACAGCAACTTTCAAGACTTCTTCGATTACCTTAGTACGAAAGTTGACTATCTCCTGTCTCAGTTTCCATCTTGCGATATCTCATTTGTAGGCGATTTCAATGTTCATAACTCTAATTGGCTTCAATTTTCATCTACTACAAATCCCGCTGGTCATAGTGCAGAAACATTTGCTATTTCATGTGATCTCACACAAATGATTTCTGAACCCACAAGAATCCCTGATAACCCTAACCATACTCCACATCTTCTAGATCTCTTTCTTACATCAAACCCTCTTGTTTATAAAACTTCCGTTCTTTCGCCTTTAGGTCTTTCCGACCATTGTCTAATAAAAATCATTTCTACTGTACCTAATTCCACTGTTGTTCGCAAAACCTATAGAACCTTGTGGTGTTTTAAGTCAGCTCGATGGAGTGATTTACGGGATTTCTTTGCAACCTTTCCATGGCGTGAATATTGTTTTAAGTCGTCCTCTTCTTCGGACATCGCTCTTTCAGTATCTGAAGTCATCCTCTTGGGAATGGAGTTATACATTCCGAAAGACAGTACCGTGTAGGTCATTCACGTTCCCAACCCTGGTTCAATAAGGCTTGTTCTGATGCAATATCTTTAAAAATAAATGTTACATTAAATGGAAATCTAATAAATCGGTTGACAGTCATGTAGAATACGTTGGTGCTAGAAATATCTGCAAAAGTGTCATCACTAAAACTAAAAAGTTGTTCGAACAACGAAAATGCAATGAACTAGCTACATCTCCTTTAGGCAGTCGTAAATTTTGGTCTTTAGCAAAAGCCATTAGTAAAAACTTTCGAACATCTTCATTTCCCCCCCTGACATCTATTGACGGATCGGTAGTTGCTGATTCTGTAGACAAAGCCAACGTTTTTGTGGATTTGTTTGCATCAAACTCGTGTCTCAATGATTCTGGAAAAGATGTGCCCCTAGTCAACTCTTCTTCATACGTTATGAAACCAATTCATTTTCGGTACAAGCTCTTGGAATCGATCATCAGTAGGCTTGATTTCAATAAGACGACTGGCCCAGACGGTATCCCAGCTATTGTCTTAAAGAAATGTTCCCCCGAACTAGTACCAGTCCTATCTAAGCTCTATACGATCTCTATATCTTCTGGGAATTCCCTTCATCATGGAAGTTAGCAAATGTTCAACCTATTCCCAAAAAAGGTGATAAGACCGATCCCTCAAATTACAGACCAATTGCCATCACTTCCATTTTGTCTAAAATCATGGAAAAAGCCATCAATCAGCAACTGCTCACGTTTCTTGAAACTAACAAACTCCTTAGTGACCATCAATATGGGTTTAGGCAAAGTCGTTCAACAGGCGATCTTCTTTCATATCTGACCCAAGTTTGGAACAATACAGTAGAGCAGTCCGGTGAAACAGTTGTAGTCGCTTTAGATATCTCAAAGGCATTTGACCAAGTTTGGCATAAGTGTTTACTTGCCAAACTCACCTCGTTTGGGTTAAATGATGCGCTCATCAACTGGGTTTCTAGTTTCCTTGATGAAAGACGAATACGTGTCGTAGTTGATGGCTTTTTTTCAAAAGAAGTTAGCATTAACGCGGACGTACCACAGGGATCCGTTATAGCGCCTACACTTTTTCTGCTGTACATAAACGACCTTATTTCTTCAACAACTAACCCCATCCATTGCTTTGCTGACGATAGCACTCTTCACTGTAGTTCATCTCAGTCTACTCATAGTGATAATCCACCTTCTATGTCAAATCAAGAAATTAAAGCTGAAATGGCAAATTCAATCAACAAAGACATTCAACGTATTCTCGAATGGGAAGCAATAATCTAGTTAAATTTAATGCTAACAAAACTCAGTGTTGCCTTATGTCCGCCAAAAAAGATCGATCATTTCCTGTTGTAAGTATGAATGGCTCAGTTCTTAAGTTTTCAGACTCTATTACTCTGTTGGGTATGACTGTATCTTCAAATCTCTCATGGGTTGACCATCTTCTGTCAGCTACCAAAACAGCTGCTCGTAAAATAGGCTTTTTGTACAGATCTAAGCAGTACTTTACCTCTCGACAACTCCTTTTGCTGTATAAGGCCCAAATTCGGCCTCATCTGGAATATAATTCTCACCTTTGGGTTAGTGCTCCCAAATACGCTCTCGATATCGTTTATCGTATTCAAAAGAGAGCGATTAGGCTTATAAATGACCCGTCTTTAACTTCTCACATACAGTCCCTTGAGCATAGAAGGATGGTTTCAGTTCTTTCTTTGTATTATCGTTATACAACGGTTATTGTGCTGGTGAATTACATTCTTTGATACCATCTCCGGCTATCTTTGCGAGAAACACTCGGTTCGCTCAATCACATCATCAGTATGCAGTACAAATCTCCACTTGTCGTACCAAACGGGCGCAATCCACATTTTTCTACACGGCTTCTAAACTCTGGAATGATCTCCCTAGTTCCTGTTTTCCTCTCACTTATGATATGAGAAAGTTTAAGGTAGCTGTTCATAGGCATCTATTGGCAATTCATTATCCCTCTATCCATCCTCCTAAGTGTTCCTGAGTGCTTTAGCACGATAGGCCTTATTTAGCCTGTTCAGGTCCACAATCATAAAAAAAAAAAAAAAAATTTACACACACGCACGCACGCACGCACCCACCGACCCACCCACCCAACCACCCACCCACCCATACTCTCGTATGGTTTGAATGGTTCCCTGGAGGCGGTGAAGAACAGGAAGCAGTGCTCGGTGATGGGGATTGCTATTAATTATTGAATGAATATTGTGACTGTGGGCGACAGGTGTCATGCCTGACTAAGCCTGGGGAACTCCCAGTGATTCTCGACATTGTTCTAACTTATGCTCAAATAACTTATACAAGCAAGCTATTTATTTCAATATTATTATTTGCTAAATGAATAGGAAGTGTCCGGTAGTATGGGATTTTCGTCATCAGTTGTACTTTCATTAAGGCAATTTGAATTTTCGTTCATCGATGTTACAATTTTGATAAAGTTTTGTAATTGGGTTCCCTTAAATATCGAAGAATAATACAAATTTATAATAAGAATAAGAATTTTCCAAAAATCGGGCATGTAATATAGATTTATCTATTTTTATATGGACAATAAGCTCGTAAATAAATTAATTATGACTTACCTCTTTCGCTAACCAGGGATCGATAATTACACAATTAAATTAATTAAATGTTGAATCTCACTTTGAGAACAAGACGGAACAAGCAACTGCGTAAAAATGTGTTTCGACTAAAACCGGAGATATGCGGAATTTGCCCTTCTGTATTAAGATGAAACTGTTCTTTGTGTGCATGAACATATTTGTTAACGTTAAGAAAAACTTCCATAGCAAAGTAATTCTGTATATTAATGTTTAAATATTTGGATGCAATAAAATGTATAAGTTTAATTAATGATTTTTGTTCGTCAATGTTAAGAATAATTAATTCATTACTCTTTTTGGGGACAAAATAAAAAACAAATTTATTGATACAATAAAACCATTCGTTGTGCTAATGAATACTTCATTATAATGAGGTACATTTTCTTTTATTTTGATGACAATGTTTTTCTTGTGCTAACGACGTCTACGCATAATATCGATGAACAGTGTTTACTTGAATCAATGAAGAAATTGTTGATTTTAATGAAAACATGGTTAATGAAGGGCTTTCATTGATATTATGACCAATATTTTTTTCAGTGGGACAAACTGGAAATGGCCAGTTAAAGATGATATTTTAAATTACAAACAGCCGATGTGCTTGCAATAATTGAAAAACCAAAGTTGGTGAACAAAAGAGGACTTTATTTGGTTCCCTAAATTGAAAAATATAAATAAATCAGTTGCATCTCTCTCTCTTTTTCCCAGCTCCCGGCATTTACTATTCTAAACGTGCTTAATAAATACTTTTATAACTATATAATTTGTTTTAGTACATGTTAAAATATGACCGGTATTAAGTACAGTCCTCGGCCGATAATATGAGCATCATAACTTTCAGTTGGCCGATATTTGGGACATTTGGTATTTTTGAAATATTTATTTTTTTTAACGAAAATATATAACTTAATTTGCATTTTTGAAGAATACTTCCACAAATTGTACAAATTCACCAGCCTCTAATATTTTTTTCATTACGGATACTCGAAGAGATATTTTTCTATAGCTTGTTAAAGCTGGAGCTTATCCTTATGTGGCCGATATTTGGGACGTTTACCTTAATACCACAAAACGTGGTAGAGAATTCAATTATCTACAAGAATATTAAAACGTTTTTTTTTTGTGAAACTGACGCTTACAGAGGTAGTATATAGGTACCAAAAACTGCAAGTTAATAAATAAATTTTCTGCACTCCAATATGAGAATTGGCCCTATTTTTGGAACTTTTCACTGAATTATTAATTCAAAACAAAATGTACACTAAACACATAATTTGACCTAACATATATTATTTCAGCTGACTGCAATTAGTAAAGCTTAAGAATAGCAGTAATGTATAAATATTTTAATCGAAAATAATTCTTTAAGTTCGATAAACAATCTAATACAAAACACGCATAACTTATTTTTACACTGATCCACATTGGAAAGTAAAGTAGTATAAATTAATGGTTTTTTTCTATTACTGTTGATAACCATAGAAAAACAATACTTTTGAAAGCTTTTAACTTTTATGGTTATCGAGAGAAAACTATTATGTCTACAAGGAAACTGTAGAAATAATTCCATCCGCATTTCCTGTAACGTTTATTAGCACATAATGCATAAAATGTTGCTGGAGTTTCATTTCTAGAATATACAAGACTTTACGACACTATTCCATATACTGCAATTTAAAAGTCACCGCTTATACAACCCATTGTAATAAATAATCAAGTTAAATTTGAATAAAACTCCCTAAAAAAAGAAGTTAAATATAAATTGATTAAATAGGACATAAAGAACCAAACAATCAACGTCATTTATAAATGGATATTAAACTATTGCAAATGTCGTAAGGTTATATTTCATTAGTCATAAGATGCATTATTCATATATTACAAAGGATATATTAATGAATTTACAACTACGTGCGCAAAATTACATAAATGAATAGGATGAGTTGCAGTATCCACGTTTTACACATGCTGTATTATAGTTAAGAGTTTGCAGATATTTTCTTTTCCTTTATTAATTTCTCTGTATGCTAATCATTTTGCTTATTCAAAAATATTTGGTAAAATGAGTTTACGGGGACATAATAGAAGTATAACAAAATCATTAGAGCGATATTTGCGAAGTAATCATATTTTATTACAATAATTAATATTAATTGTACAGAAAGCATTTTGAAAAAAGTACAAAATTACATACATTGCTTCAATTTTGCAATACACTATCGATCTCTGTACTTAATTATCATGAAATATGCGACGTAGTACATAAATTGGCACTTTATAGGGACATATCCACAATGCCTAAGATAATAACAGTCAATTAAGGAAAAACAGGAATGACTGTAATTTAGCAAAAAGCTGCGTCAATATAAAAATTATTAACGTTAAGAAATTAGAGCAAGTATACTATACCGCACAATTATAAAGATATTTCTATTGTGTGCCAATGTCAATCCACTAACTATATTTAACTTTGAAACCGCTCATTGTAAAATTGCATTGTATTTTTATCACATTAAAACATAAATTTTGTTAATTAAGCGTAT
>JARFJB010002198.1:2632500-2642500 GCA_036346205.1 Vesta saturnalis | reverse complement strand
ATCACCATGGCCACTTTAGAAGTTGATCATAACGGCCACCGTGATCATAACGTCCAATATTAGTAATGATCAAAACGGCCTCCGTGATCACAACGGCCGCCGTGATCACAACGGCCACCGACGCCAGTTGACAAAAACCACGACCACTCTTACTCGGATCATGATCATTACGACCACCTTGATTGGGACGCCCATTTTTAAATTTATTGTAGTTCCGCCAAGACATCGTATCTCTGAGAAGGCGTATTTTGGGGAGCAAACTTTGTATCGGTACATAAACATACAAAAGTGTAACCGTACGTCTTTACCGCCTATTTCAAATTTATATTTAAATCGCAATATGCAATGACAAATGTCAAAGTGTTACGGCAAATATATTGTTGTCGCCAGATTTTACGTATAGCGTTTAATGAAATATTATTGGCTAATAGCTTTTTTTCATTGAAATTAGGTCACATATTTTCGAGTAAAGCGTATACTCCGAAATAAACAAAATTAAATGGAAGGATTTAAAAATATTTGGAAGAAAAAAAATTGTACTCCATAAATATTTTCAGCATATTTGAAATCAAAGTTTTTTCTGTGGTTCTACCATATATTTTTTAAACGCCACAATACGATTGAATCTGGATCTTATCAATTTCGTATATGGGAAACTTTAATTAAAATTATGGAATAAAATATTTTGGGGGGGGGGGGGCTTTTGAGAAAATAAACTTAATTTCGAAAAGTTAACGTGCCATAGTAAAGTAAACCCACAATGTAGACAGCAATTATTTATCCTTTATGTTGTCAAGTTAAAGAATGTAAACATATCGATATCTATCGAAGTTATAGTTAATATAAACAAGGTTATAACTAAATTTTCCCTAGTCAAATGAACTGATGTGTATTAATATTAAGAAAATTAATTTTAGTTTCATCATGTGAAACCGGTAATAAAAACACTTAAATTAGTAGAAAAAACAAATATCTATAGATGCAACAATTTCTAATTTAAATTTTAGCTGGATTTTGGGAATCCTATAACTAATATATTACATAACACATTCTAATTATGACACGAGAGTTTGAAAGCTTATATCTTGATAACCCCTTGCACCCTTGACCGACCTTATTGTTAATTACATCAATATATATCTGTAATGCACTTAAGAGAATTTTCCTAACTATTTGGGCGTCATAATCAAGGTGGCCGTAATGATCATGATCCGAGTAAGAGTGGCCGTGGTTTTTGTCAACTGGCGCCGGAGACCATTGTGATCACGGTGGCCGTTATGATCATTACTAAGATTGGCTGCTATGATCACGGTGGCCGTTATGATCAACTTCTAAAGTGGCTATTGTGATCAGGGTAGCCGTTGTGATCATCGTCGTATGAAGCTTTTTTACTACTGGCGTCGGTGGGCGTTGTGATCAAGGTGGCGGTTATGATAATGAGTACGAGTGGACGTTATGATCACGGTGGCCGTTATGATCAACTTGTAAAGTTGGCCGTTGTGATCAAGGTTGTCGTTGTGATCAACTGAAAGAGTGGCCGTTGTGAACAAGTTGGCCGTTATGATCAAATATTATTAGTGGCCGTTGTGATGAAGGTGGATGTTATGAAATAGTAAAAACCGGGGTGGCCGTTATGATCAGTGGCCGTTGTGATATAGACCCATTACATATACGAAATGATGTGTTTAAAAAGGGGGCTGACCCATATTATACCGGACGAATGGTCGCCTTAACTTTACCCTCCAAATAGTAAAATTATAAGTATAATTTTAATAAATGCAAATTCTGGGTTATTAACAAATACGGTGTTGGAAAACAACGTTAAAAACTGAATTATGCTGTATCATTGTCCATTGTGACATAAAATACTAAGATTATAAAGCAAAATATACTTATATCTAAAAATTAATAAAAGGAAATTAAAAAGCAAAGAAAATGATATACTGCAATATATGAATAACTTAAATTGTTCTGTCATAACCTTTTTCCTATAATTTAGCTGTAACATGAACTAAATTTTATATAACAAAGAACAATTTTGAAATACATAGATAGATAGA
This sequence comes from Vesta saturnalis, assembly GCA_036346205.1. Lineage (NCBI taxonomy): Eukaryota > Metazoa > Arthropoda > Insecta > Coleoptera > Lampyridae > Vesta > Vesta saturnalis. Next base: position 2,640,440 of record JARFJB010002198.1, on the reverse strand, counting down.
AGTGACACGTGCATCAAGAAAGTTTGTAATTACGAAAAGTTGGAAAAGTCCATCAAGTCTTTAATAATAAACTTTAGAAAATGATGCAGGTGCGCCATATTAATATTTATTAAAGTACCCGTACATACTTACTATCCCTATTCCTGACGTCATTTCGTATAAATGACTGTAATTTTAAACGCTGTGGGTATTGATAGATTAGAAAAAGCCATCCATTACATTAGGTCATGCACAATACGTTCAGATAATAAATATTATTATTCTAATATGGGTATTTAAATAGTAATTGCCAGCATAAATAGCGGAATGCTAATTACACCTACATTAAACACGCGTTTTCAATTTTATACGATGTGTCTAATTTAACTATTTTAAATGATAAAATAGGTAAAGAGTGAGAAAGAAAAAATAAAATTAATCTAACGTGTCAAGTGTAGAATTTTGCAATATGAAGCCACGTATCCTAAGGCGTCTCTTATAAAATCAAGATCATTTTTCACGTTCTTGATATGTAACCAAGATATAATGTAGCAGGTTTGATTCCTGGAACAGAAACGACCTCAACCACAATCATGCAATCGCAGTTTTCGTTCCCTGAAGACAAATCTCAATCACGGATCGGTTACTGTATTCATTATTATATCGGGGCAGTTTGACCATGTGGGATTTCACGGATATTGGAAACTTATTTTTATAACCACAAGATCCACATTTCAATAAAAATGTTATCTATTTCAACCATGTTTATCATTAAAAATATTAATACTAAACATAATGAGAACATAATTGACGTAGTGAAATTTTAAGTAAATTGAATTTTTCATGCAAATACTTTACATTTTCGAATACGTTAACATAAGTTTAAATTCTCCTGTTTTCTTTTCAGTGGTTTCTGTGAATTCTCTTTAGGGTTTTGTTCCTAAGATAGCGCTTGACATTGTTTACATTTTTCAAGAACAAAATAGATCTTAGATAGGAATCGAGTCTAAAGTTTGTAACAGTGTTAATTTTTGTATCTATAACTCTTTTACGATACCGTAGAACGACTACTGCTTTAACCCATCAGCTAGAGAAGTAAAAAGAGTTATTATTTGCACTAGAATAGTATAAATGATGATTAAGGATTTTTTAAGCCTTTTTAGTTAATAGTAAGCGCCATGAATTTTCTAAAATACAACCTAAAAATTCAAAAAGGGAGTAAGGAGAGAGGGCAGCTGAAAGGGACAATTTTAATTAGCACATATACACAGACAAAATTATCGCTTTATCCAATAACAAAGAAATGAATGTAAACTGTAGATTTCTACCACGAATAGTAATTTAGAAAGTTTTTAAATTTAGAAAAATAGTTTATCGAAATTTTAAGTCTTTAGAAAGCAGTAACAGATTTAAGTGATTGTTAAATGTAAGCGTTATCGTTTACTCAACGCAATCATTGTAATTACAACTAAAAGAAACATACACCGTTAAGTTCATTGATGTAACTACTAGATTAACTAAAACTAAATAGTTAGTAATTTTATCTCAAACAAACCAATCTTCATATAAACGTTAATAATAAATAAAAATGCTCGTGGTACAAAGTCTCTATTCTAAATGGATGTTCTTTATACAGAAGTTAACTGAAATTGAGTCACCAAAACAGTTACAAATTCAGCTACACCAAAGTCACTTATATCATGCCAACGGAAACTGACAGTGAACCGAATATTATACAATCGGCACTACACTTTCACGCACACAATAACTCGCTTTGTACAGTCACTTACATTTAGACCCTTATATCTGTTTCCTGACCAACGAGACAAGAGGGAAGGTCGGATATGTATTTTAATAATTCTACTGACAGGGTGTCAATTCCGGGTGGGTTTTTGGTTCTCGGATATCTAGTGTGAACTAGGAAAGCTGTACCTCGCATTCCTCTGATTTGATTATTGTTGTTAGTCAGCAGGTCCTCTAGTAAGGGGGTTTTCGTCAACGCCCCTTGCGTTAACTGTTCCTATTGTCAGAGCCATTGTACTTGTAGGTTAGATATGGTACGGGATGGTATTCGTGGGTCTGTTTTACAGACGGTGGAAAACGCGACTCGTGTACCCACCCAAGCAGAATACACGCGTCGGTTCAGGAACTCCGCTGCCCCCTGAACGATCAGTTTCATGATACGCTCGCGCATATCAGGAAAGACCGGTACGAGACCAAAGGAGAACATTTCGAGGAATTGGTTGAAGCGAAGGAAGTGTTCGACCGTAGAGTCGTCTCAATCAGCAGAGGAGTTGGTGATTGGGTTTCTAGTACGTAGATGCTGACGGCTTTGGATGGGGAAGAGGGAATCTCTCGTCGCTTCTCGCAGTCGAAACTTTACACTTACACTTTGGCGTGGCGAGGGATTTCCAGGATTGGGATTAGTGGCTACCGCCACAGGATGGACATTTGAAGGTTCGAGCCGTGGGGCACTCTATTGCTTGGTGGCCCAACTGAGTGCAGATGGAGCAATATTTGGGAATGGGTTTGGGGACTTGGGGAGGCTCGCAGAAGTAGTGTCTGAGGTACATTCAGACTCCACGTTCGAGCAGGCAATCAAGGGTAGTTTTTGGAATGGGTTAGGATACGGATTAAGGACGGTTAGTGGTTTTAGAGATAATCCGGGTGGCCCGGGTTACATGGGAAGGTCTAACGCCTGAATTATCTCTTCGGTGGTGATGTCTTGGTCAACCACGCGGATGACGTAAGAGAAGGAATTAGGATTGGTGGTGGAGAAGGGAGGTCTGGGCCTGGTGCGTTGTGTAAGGGTTATGGATGGGGTTCCGAAGAGGTGCTGGAGATTGGTCTGGGTTTCGTTGACAGAAATGGAGTGGTGATTAGAAGGAGAGCAGTGTGGTTGTAGTTAATCTTGAGTTCAGACTACGGTAGGTTTAGAGGGGTTTGGAAAAGTAGTTTTTGGGTTTTAAGGGAAGTAGGTATATTGCGAATGCAATACTTTGGATTGGGTAAGGTGGTTGAGGGGGTGCTTGTGGTTAAGGAGGAAGAGGTTGAGATCGAGGATGTTGTGGATGTGGTGGGTGAGCGGGTGTGTATGTTCGGTTGGTTGTCGGTGTCGTAGGCCTTGCGGTTAACGTAGCGTAAGTCCGTGGTGGCGCCGATAACAAGTATGGCTGTGGTCGGAGGTTTAGGGGTGTTGGCATGTCGGGGGTGGGCGAGGGAGGTACTGGTTTGCCGTGTTTGATCATGGTTGTCAGTAGCAGCGTGAAATTTTCGGTTAGAAATTATTGTTTAGTTAATAGTGAGGAGGGGACTCTCACCGGAGTGCAGCCTCATAACCCGCCGGGAATAGGCTTGGGAGTTGAGAGTCCAATAGAATGCAGTAATGCTTACAAATATTTTTCACTTCAACTTCTACTGTACCTATCTTACACATTTTCAGAATGATTTTGTTCCATTAGTCCTGCAATTATTTCATCTTCGGTCCTTTTCCCGAATCAAAAATAAATCTTTCCTATGACCTACCTTACACCTACTCTATGGAGCGAGCTACTTGACCAAGCAAAGTATAATGCAGCCATTTTGCTTCTTCCAATAGTTCACTTTATTTCACAACGGATTGGAGTATCGCTTGCTATGTGGAAAGAACATACTTACCTGAAGATTATTAGTATTTATTAGTATTAGTTTTTATTTTATCATTTATTTATCAATCACACAAACGCTCAGATCTAAATATACCGGACGTAGATTTTCAAAATGAAACATACGAGAGTACATGTGATTTTTATATTAGTTAGAAAATGATTTTGATCGAAAAATTAATTTTTCTTTATTATCTTACGGCCATTTCTGTGAACAAATTAGTTCTCGAAGTAATAAAAAATAAAATTTATTTATTTAATTTTCCGAAAACTGTTTCGAGAAGTACATGCTTTTGATAAATCCCAAATTAATTTAAAAGCGCCATTCAAATATTTGCTTAATAAATAAGGCGATAAATAAAATTTTTCAAAATGAATGGGTAGCTTTAATACCAATAACAATTATAACCTTATATTAAGGTCTGTACCCGGCATGTAAGCAGTATGACTACCCATTGACCTAGCCAAGACACAAACCGGAAGTTCATTTACTTCGCTTAGAAACAAACTGATTAACCTAGGCAGATGCCAGTTCATTGACCTCTTTATGGCCATTGACGTGGCCAAGAAACAAACCCAACTATTTATTGACCTACCTAACAAACGACTTCATCGACCCCTCCAAGGTCACTCAACTTAACCAAGATACAAACCGAATGTGCGGTTCATTGACGTCGTTAAACTCATTGACCTAGTTTAGAAGCAATCGGGATGCAGACCCACTGACCTAGCCAAGAACAAAATCGGAAGTAGGGTGACTTAGTTGAGAATAAAACCAGAAACGTGGTTCAATGGCCATCAAAAGGGAGTCAAGGTTGTTGTTCTTTTCCTAAAATAAAAATACCAAGCGACCTTGAATTCACGTTTAGGTTTAAGTATAGGACTTCAAAGAAGTAAGTAGCTTGCATTCTGGTCTTATAATACAATCTTCGGTCATAATTCTTTAATACAAAAAGCAGCGTATTCCTCGTAGATTAGTTCATAAACGTCGTATTTATTAACGAATAATAATGCCATCATTAAACAGGATTATTTATGTAAACTTACCCCTGAAAAAAGGATTTGATTTCAGTGCAAACATCAAGTAAATGTTCATGCAAAAAGCAGTAAAATCGTTTCCACGACAAAAATAAATCGCTTTGTATAATAATAAATGCTACTTTAGAATCCTATGTGAAAATGATCAACTAAGGTGAAAATACTAATCCAAAAGTTTTGATGATATCATCTCTGTCCTTTACTCATGCAAATTCCATGACTGAGTTAGAACCAGAACATTGTACATTGCAGATAATTTTCATGTTTTAAGTTGATTTTGAATAGAACCAAGTCAAGTAAAGATCAAGAGTTAAGAATAGCCAACAATAAATCGATTTATCGGGTGATATCTAACCGCACCTTTTAGCACACAAATTCACCATTCAGTTACTAATTAACACATATCTTTAGACATTAAACGGACGTGTAAGTTACAGGTACCACCAACCACAATTGATATGAATGTAAAGTTGTAGGAAACTGTTTCCTCAACATGAAACCATTACTAATATCTCTTACAATAAAAAGCTTGGCATTCAGATAACATGTACGTTATGCAATTTTGACCTTAACTATGACTCAGATCTCAACTAATATTGTTGTCACGCTAAAGCGAAGTCAGTATAGTAGGTAAGTAAGACAATAGCAGGATATAAAGAAATATATTACGAGCTCTATCTTCTAACTCAGAGAGTGGCGCCATTTTGTTACAATGTACAAAATTCTCCACATCCAAAAATAATAGAACCAAATCAAGCAAAGCGCAATATCTGACACTAAATCGATTTTTGTAATAATTAACACATCTGTTGTACTGGAATAATCTGGAAAAGTGAGTGATTAAGGTGAGAACCCTAGCTCGAAAACTGAAAGATTTTTAGGTGTTTTCAGTAACAAATTCCACTTACCCGAAGCACTGTTAACGTATTATGCGGTATTTTTGCTTGATGATGTTTTTGAACGAACGCTATAAGGGAAGCTTATTTTCATCACTGGATTTCATGGATAGCATTTAGGGAAAATGTGGCCCAAAATCTATATTTACACATGAATTTCGTTGTGGTTACAGTAAATGCGATTGCCTCGATATATTCTGTAATCTATGAGTATTAGTAAGAATTTTAGCCGAATTTCACACCATAAGATTTCATACCAATTTTGTTGTGGAGGCTGCAAAATGGAATTCCTGTCATGACAAAGAGTTAAATTCTGTGAGTCATGAGTATTTGGGTAGAATATTTCCCTAAATACAAACTTATAGACCAAATTTGTTGGAGTTCCGGCAAAGTAAAATGCCTTGATGTGCAAGATCTAAATTCATCAATTTTGTTGTGGACACGAAAGAATGAATTCCCTCGATGGTCAGCTAAATTCTATGGAGCATGAATATTCGCTTGTATTTGACCGATTGTTACCTAAAAACTATATTTGTGCATGTAATGGTACATTTTACTGAATTTGTTTCCAAATTATAGTATAGTCGTTTCAGAATCTCGAATTACTTTATATACTTCGTATGTTTTCAGAAGAGGCAACTTATTTCTCTAACGGTACTTCTGGAATGGGAATTCTGATTTGGACAGGCGCGCTTCGCACTGTCAGATAGAATTTGAGCCCCTGCTTCGTTTTGAGGTTAAAATGTGTCCTCGTGAATTTTCTAGTTTTATAAACCACACCACTAACTGTGACAATTCCTTCTACGTTCTCTTTATTAAACCCCGCAGTCTTACTTTCCTCACTACTGTACAGCTTTCCGAAATATTCTTGCCAACATCTCCTCACTTCACAATCGTTCCACACTATTTCGATCATACTCATCACTCCTGAAGCGTTCTGTTTTGGGTCACGTTTTGTAGTTTTGATCCATTTCCAGAAGAGTTTTTTGTTTCCTTCAAAATCATTTTGCATTTTCTCTCCTTTCACAGCCATCACTTCCTGTTTACTTATTCTCACTGCCTTCTTCGCTTCTTTGTTCCTTAATCTGTACACCTCATACAATCGCTTTTTCTCAGTCTCTTTGTTTTGCAGCAATCATTGCCATGTACGCATCTTTTTTCTTACATATTGCCTTTTTTACCGACTCATTCCACCAAGCACATTTTTTCTGTCTACCTACAGTCGCTCTTCCATATGTCAGCATGGCATAGTTGACAACACAGTTTTTCAAGCTTATCCATGCACTTTCAACGTCAGTGTCTTTTATTTGTTCGTTCCACACTGTTTCATTCACATTCCACTCTTTACTCACGGCATCTGCGTTTTTCATTCTCGCACCATTATCCACTAGTTTTCCTACCCTAATTCTGGACGTTCGCACTACGTTTGCTTTCATTCTCCAGACCCAATTTTGCCCTAAGCACCTAAGCACTCCGATCTGTGCATTACTTTTGTGTCTTTCACCAGGCTTCTAAGCCGTTCATCATACCCTATTAAGTCTAACATACTTTTAGATTCACCTCTTCGCCATGTATACATATGCACATTTTTATGTTTAAACCACGTATTGGATACAAACAGGCTTCTCCCCACACAAATGTTCACCAGGCGTTCACCATTCTCATTGAGTCTTTGGTCTCCGAACTTATCTAGAATGCGATCAGAATCTTCTCTCTGCAGACCCACGCATCCGTTCATATCCCTCACTATGATCTCTACTTCATTCCAGAAGTTCTTACGCTCCTGGTCTCTTTTCCCATTCACCGGTGCATAGCATGCAATAAAAAAAAGTCTTCGTACTGTTTAACAAATCTTTTCGCTCTTTCACTTACGATCACACCAACTCCTTTTGCGCCATGCACTTCAGTCTGAACACCTGACCAAAGTGTTAGGCTGCCATTCTCCATCTCCACAGCATCCTTTCCTTTGCGCTTTGTCTCCGATACACACAGAATATGAAGGTGACTTTCATACATTACATTCGCAATTTCAAATTCTTTACCATGCATATCTATCTCTAACATTCCACGTACCGACTCGCCATTCATTCCTTGCGCAGTCGTCAATCTAAACTATTTTACCATATATGTTTTGCCAAACACTGATTTCATTGTAAACCACTGTCTTTAATATAGATTGCACGTTATCCTGGAGTGTTCAATGCTGTTACTTCGATGGAAACGTCAAAATCTGAAACAATAGATTTTGCTTAAATAAACATTTTTCAGAATTATGGTTTTCAAGAGTGTTTACCAGTAATTTACATACTTGTAAACATAATTAAATTTTTTAGGGATAAACTTAACATATTTTGAAATAATTACCAAACTAATAACTATCAGA
>JARFJB010002198.1:2537500-2627500 GCA_036346205.1 Vesta saturnalis | reverse complement strand
CATACACACAACATACAACACACATACACACAACACACATACACACATACACAACATACACATAACACATACACACATACACACATACAATACAACATACACATACACACATACACAATACAATACACACATAACAAACAATACACATACACACATAAAAACACACATACACACATACAACACATACATACACATACACATACACACATACACACATACACACATACACACATACACACATACACACATACAACATACTACAACATACACACACACACAATACACATACACAATACAACACAATACACACATACACACATACACACACACAATACACACATAACAACACATAACAACACATACACAACACATACACACATAACACATAACAACACATACACACATACACACATAACACATAACACATACACACATAACACATACACACATACACACATACACACATACACACACAACACACATACACACATAACACATACACACATACACACACATACACAATAAATACACACAACACACATACACACATACACACATAACACATACACATACACTACATAACAACACACATACACACGAACACACATACACATACACACATACACACATAACACACATACACACATACACAATAAACACATACACACATACACACATACACACATACACACATACACACACACATAACACATACACAACACATACACAACACACATACACATACACACATACAACACATACACACATACATAACAACACACAACACATACACATACACACATACAACATACAATACACATAACACACAACACACATACACACATACACACATACACAATACACACACACAACAACATACACATACACACAACAACATACACTACACAACAATACACAATACACACACACACATAACACATACACACATACACACACAACACATACACATAACACACAACACATACACACATACACACATACACACATACACACATACACACATACACACACATACACATACACACATACACAATACACACACACAACAACACACATACACACACACAACACACACACACATACACACATACACACATACACACATACACACAACAACAACACACATACACAACACATACACACATACATAACATACAACACAATAACAATACACATACACACATAACACACATACACAACATACACACATACACACATACACATACACAACATACAACACATACACATACACACATACACACATACACACATACACACATAACACATACACACATACATCACACATACACATAACACATACACACATAACACATACACACATACACACATACACAATACAACATACAACATAACACATAACATACACACATACACACATACACACATACAACACATAACACATACACATACACACATACAACACACATACACACATACACACACATACACACATACACACAACACATCACACACATAACAACACATAACACACACATAACACACATACACACATACACACACATACACATACACACATACACAACATAACACATAACACATACACATACACAAACATACACACATACACAACATACACACATAACAACACATACACACATACACACAATACACACATACACACATACACATACACACATAACACATACACACATACACATACATACACAACACAACAACACACATACACACATAACACACATACACACATACACACATACACACATACACATACACATACACACACATACACACATACACACATAACACATACACAATACACAAACATCAACACATACACACATACACACATACACACATACACACATACATACACATACATACACATACACATACACACATACACATACACATAACACAACATACACACATAACACATACACACATACACACAACACATCAATACACACATACACACATACACACATAACACATACACAATACACACATACAAACAACATACACACACATAACACACACACACATAACACACATACACACATCACACATCACACATACACACATACACACATACACATAACAAACATACACACAACACACATACACACATACAACATACAACACATACACACATAACATACACACATACACACATACAATACACATACACACATAACACATAAACACATACACACATACACACATACAACACATACACAATACACACATACACATACAACACATACACACATACACATAACATACACATACACATACACACATACACACATACACATACACAAATACACAACATAACACATACACACATACACACATACACACACACACATACAACACACATACACACACATACACACATACACACATACACACTACACACAACACACATAACACACATACACATACACACAACACACACACATACACACATACACACATAACACACATAACACATACAACAACACACATAACAACATACACACACATACACACATACACACACATAACACATACACACATACACACATACAACACATAACACATACACAACAACAACACACATACACACAACACACACATACACACATACACACATAACAACACATACACACATACACACATACACACATACACACAATACACATATACACATACACACACATACACACATACACACACACACATACACAACAACACACATACACACATACACACATACACACATACAATACACACATACACACACATACACACATACACACATACACACATACAACACATACACACATACACACATACACAACACATACACACATACACAATACACAATAACACACATAACTACACACATACACACATACACATACACACATACACACATACACACATACACATCACACATACACATACACACATACACACATACACAAACATACACACATACACACATACACATATACACATACATACACACACACATACACACACACACACACACACACACACACACACACACACACACACACACACACATACACATCACATACACATACACATACATACATACACATACACATACACATACACATACACACAACATACATACACATACACACACACATACACATACACATACACATACACACATACACATACATACATACACGACTCACATCAACAACACGCATAGACACACAATAGCAACACACACACACACACACACACACCCACACACACGCACAACACACGCACACACACCACACAACAACGCACGCACACGCGCGCACGCACGCACGTACGTACTCGCGCTCACACACACGCGTCTATTTTGTAATTCACAAATAATTCAGTTTTTCGGACTGCATCGTTACATACAAAGACCTAATTATTAGTAACGTAAATTCAGTATTTCCATTATTGTAAATTCTAACTAATTTTAGACCTTTTTCAAACAATTTAGAATTACTCAAAGTGCAAGTAAGAAATGTCATTTTTATTAAATATATAAATTAAAATTTTACCTCGAGTAGGATAGGAACCTACGACCTGTACTTTGCTAGAGAACCGCGCTAACCAACTGCGCTATCAAGATTCAAGCCCCAATCGATGTAAATTTTGTCTTTATATATGTAGAATTGTTGTAATTTTAGATATAATGAAATTAGAATTAAATTACTTATATTAATGGAATGTGATTCTCCAATATCGCAAGGATTCACACACACCAAAGCAACTTGATTAATATTAATTTATTATAAGTTTTGTTATGAAAGAATAAGTTCAAAGGCAAATATGTAATTAAAAATTATTATGAATTTTATTAAATACATAAATAAAAAGTTTACCTCGAGTAGGATAGGAACCTACGACCTTTACTTTGCTAGAGTACCGCGCTAACCAACTGCGCTATCGAGATTCAAGGCCCAATGGATGTAAATTTTTTTTTATGTATGTAGAATTGATGCAAATTCTAAATGTAATGAGATTACAATCAAATTACTTACTATAATGGAATGTGAGCATGCAATATCGCAAGGATTCAACTTGATTAATATTAATTTATTATAAGTTTTGTTATGAACGAATAAGTTCAAAGGTAAATATGTAATTAAAAATTATTATTAATTTTACTAAATACATAAATAAAAAGTTTACATCAGTTCTACACACATAAAGACAAAAGTTACATCGATTGGCGCTTGAATCTAGATAGCGTAGTTGGTTAGCGTGGTACTCTAGCAAAGTACATGTCGTAGGTTCATATCCTACTCGAGGTAAACTTTTTATTTATTTATTACTCATTATTACTCATTGAGCAGCTACATCGTACAGATGTTTCAAGGATTTGTATTTGTCAATTAAAATGTGAAACAGTATCGCGTACAATTTAAAGAGAATAGTTCATTCATTTCCGAACATAGAATAGTTTTTATATCTTTATCTCACAAAAATAATAATAGAGATGCTACAGAAAGTTGAAGCTCAAATAACGTTGAACTGAAAACCACTTTACAGAAGCAACATAATAAGATTATACAGCCTGTTTCAAAGTAAGCGCTTTATTTTTTTTAGCCACACTATGGGTACTTTCAAAATATTTGGCAGTAATATGTTTCAGAGCATTCTCTACACGATGGTAATATCAGATTTTCAATTGGACGAATTATTTCAAAATGGCGACGTTCAACTTCTTTTTTTTTAATGGAATGCAATACGTTTTTTTTATTATTGAAATCCTAAAAACATTCTTTTTACGATAGTATATCGTTTTTCTTAAAAATTCATTTATTTCCCTATCAAAAACCAAACTAACATTTTAATCTAGTAGCGCATGAATGTTTTACACTCGATGTTATTTTTGTCCAAATATCAAGTAGCGGTAGACACAAAAGAAACAGTTAAACTTTATTTTGTAATAAACATCTACTTTTAGAAACTCAAAATTAAAAATTTATATTAAATACAAAATAAGTATTTATAAAAATAGCTCGAAACGTTTTCCTTCTTTTTCAATACATAAATTGAAACAATGGAGCCAATAGATCGAAGGATAATTTCTGGAGATAGTGCGGATTCTCTCTTGCATATTTTCAATAGTTGTTGGTTCAACGATGTACACCTGGGATTTTACATACCCCCAGAGAAAAAAGGTCCAGTGGTGACATATCAGGTAACCTAGGTGGCCAACCAACTGGTCCTCCACGACCAATGCAACGGTTCTCGTATCCATTATCTAAAAACTGGAAGGGCATAATGTGCTGGAGCGCCATCTTGTTGCCACCGCAAATTATTTCTGATACTTTGTGGGAGTTCATTAACTGATTTTGAATTTCATTTTCTAATAAATGCAGGTAATTCTCTCCAGTTAATACTTGGTGAAGAATCATTTTGAATGGGTGAAATTTATTTTTTTTTATTATCCTCCTGCCGAACTATGCAACAACAACAAACGTAAAATGAGCTAATAGGTCGATTTATCGATAGTGAAAAAAAGTCGATTGCATAATCGTTCTATACATATACATATATATATATATATATATATATATATATATATATATATATATATATATATGTTGGAAGGTAAAAATGTATCACACTTTTTTGCTTTTTTCATTATTAATACGTCCATGCATTCCACGCCTGCCAAGGTAACCGATGTAGATGGAGCATTATGTAGTGTATTATTTTTTTAATTTCTGTAACTATCTCAGATTTTTCAAGAGTGTACGCAGTTTGGTTAATTGTATTTCTACTCAGCAAGGTTACATCCTTAATTAATTTTCTAATTTCAGAAATTATACTCTGTATCGCAACATTACCCTGAGAGGCAGCTGTTACTTGAGCGAAAGTTGCATGAATGGTAACATTTGATCTCTCCTTCTGATTAGGCTTGCAGGTAAGTTATTTTGTTTAGGACCATTATTCTTTGAATCTAGATTCTTTTCTGTATTCAGGACTCCCTTTCCAAACAGCTAGATGGCCATCCTTGCAATTTGGGAATTGTTTTGAATTTTCACACTCACTCCCATCACGCGAGGATTTACTACACACGAATTTTGTTGGGTTTTATGCATACCAGCACGCATGCCCAAACTGCTGACAGTTATAACACCTGAGTGGTGCTGGTATATACGGCCTAACCTTTAGAGGATACATTGCCGCCTTTATAGACCTACGCAGAGTATCTCTCCAAATGTGAGAATGTGGTTTGGTGTATCCACCCATACTCCGTTTTAATTCTTTATTCTTTTTACTTCTGTGATGAACTCGTCTAAGATCTTCTTTTATTTCTTCTAGCGTAGAATTTAATAAGTCAGGGCAGTAAGTAACTCCCTTGCATTCCTCTACATTCATGTCTGCTAATCTTTTTGCATTCAACAATTTATTTTATTGTAGTTTTGATTCTATTAACAACTTTCCCTTTACTTTTTTAATGCTATTCACATCTCCAATTAAACCAAATAACGATTTCGAAATTAGAAAAGGGCCGACCATTACAAAGTCTTCTTTTCTTTTTAGGAGCAAAAACCGGGACACTGAGGACTTCTTTTCCTACCTACCTTTTACGGAAATTTGATCACGTTGTTTTTCATCAGTGCCCATTGTAGAGGATGACTCCTCACTAGACAAATAAGATAAATTCATATTATTCCGACGGGTGGGGGGATAAATAAATGTCGACCGCAGAAGTGCTCCTGCACCAAGGCTTAACCAATTACAACAAGAGGCAGCCAGGTATCTTGTTCTGTGCGTCTGTTGGCACGAGTCGCACAACACCTTAGATTTCGTATTTAGTCATGAAGTTTGATCTCCACAAATTTAGACAACGGACGTAAGAACGAAAGTATGACAAACATTCTGAGACCAGTGTTAGTGTTGCCTGGGAAGTACCACGTGGATGTACTGATTGGACTTTATTCCCTTGTATTATTTATATTAATATTATTATAGTAATTCTGAACAGCTTTTGTTATACGTTTTTAGATACATCTTTTTAAATTTATAGTATTTAATTATTGGCCGATTTATGGGGGTTATTAAAAGAAGTTGGTTTGTTAACAATAATTTAAATGAAATAAACACTGATTGCTTGGATTTCATCATTATTTTTTTAAAAATAACAAATATTTCATAAAAGTTTTGCTTTGAACTATTTTTGCAATTCTGAAGAACTTTTGTAAATAATTTTGTTTAGATCTGACTTAATCTTTTTTTTACATTTAATGTATTACCTACAGAATTAGGGTTGACAAACTAGTGGATAATGGTGCGAGAATGAAATACGTAGATGCTGTGAATAAAGAGTTGAATGTGAATGAAACAGTGTGGAACGAACAAATAAAAGACACTGACGTTGAAAGTGCATGGATAAGCTTGAAAAACTCTGTTGTCAATTGTGCCATGCGAATATGTGGAAGGGTGATTGTACGTAGACAGAAAAAATGTGCTTGGTGGAATGAGTCGGTAAAAAAGGCAGTAAGTAAGAAAAAAGATGCGTGCATGGCAATGATTGCTGCAAAATATGAGACTGAGAAGAAACGATTGTATGAGGTGTACAGATTAAGAAACAAAGAAGCGAAGGAGGCAGTGAGAATAAGTAAAGAGGAAGTGATGGCTGTAGAAGGAGAGAAAATGTAGAATGGTTTTGAGGGAAACAAAAAACTCTTCTGGAAATGGGTCAAAAATACAAAACGTGGCCCAAAACAGAACGCTGCAGGAGTGATGAATGATAGAAACGAAATAGTATGGGACGATTGTGAAGTGAGGAAATGCTGGCAAGAATATTTCGGAAAGCTGTACAGTAGTGAGGAAAGTAAGACTGAAGAGTTAAATAAGGAGAATATAGAAGAAATGATAAATGAAACTGAGAAGGATATTGGAATAAATGAGGTAGAGAAAACGGTAGGAAGGTTGAAAAACGGCAAGAGAGCAGGCGTAGATGAAATCACTGGTGAAATGCTCAAGTATGGTGGTGCAAAACTTATACGAAGATTGCGTGAATTATTCAATGTATGCCTTATGTGTGGAAAAGTGCAGAGTGATTGGAAGAGCGCGATCATTGTACCATTGCATAAGTGTAAGGGGAACAAGAGTGATTGTAAGAACTACAGAGGAATAAGCTTGCTCAGCGTACCTGGTAAAGTTTTTGGAAGAATACTGATTGATAAAGTACGAGAAACTACACAATCTAAGATATGGGATGTGCAAGGTGGCTTCACGCCAGGGAGAGGATGTGTCGATCAGACGGTTGCTCTCCAGCAGGTGATCGAAAAGTGCTTAAAGGTAAAAAGGAAGTTGTACTGTGCGTTTGTAGATCTGGAGAAAGCATATGACAGAGTGAATAGAGAGAAGCTGTGGGAAATATTAAATGAATATGACTTAAATAAAGGTCTAATAAATGGAATGAGGGCAGTATACAACGGTAGTCGGGCATGTGTTAGGGTGAGAGGAGGTGTGAGTGAATACTTTAATATTGAGCAAGGAGTGCGACAAGGCTGTGTGATGTCACCGTGGTTGTTCAATATATACATGGATAAATGTCTTAGACAAGCATGTAACGATACAAATGGTGTAATGGTTGGTGACGTAAATGTACGACTCCTGTTGTATGCAGATGACACAGTCCTATTAAGTGACAGTGCGGATGAGCTGCAAACCGCTCTGAGGAAGTTTGATACAGTCTGTGAGAGCATGGACCTCAAGGTAAACGTGAACAAAACTAAGATTGTGGTGTTCAATCGGGAAGGTGGAAAGGAGAGTAGAGTATTTACTCTGCAAGATGAAATTATAGAGCAAGTGGACGAGCTGGTAAATCTCGGTAGAATGTTTACTGCAGATGGTACAATTGAGAGCGAGATTGGACGAAGGGTCAATGCTGGAAGGTAAGTGATTGGAAGTATGTGGGCGATAATGAGAAATGAAAGCATGAGTCTAGCTGCGAAACGAGCAATCTATAATGGCGTATTCGTCCCGTCAGTACTGTATGGAAGTGAGACATGGGTATGTCAAAAAAAGCATGAAAGAAAAATAAATGCCGTGGGTATGAGATTTCTGAGAAGCGCATGTGGTAAAACGAGACGGGACAAGATAAAAAATGAATGCATAATGAGGGAGTGTGGTGAGGAAAAGACTATGATGGATAGATATAAAAGTTGTACATTACGTTGGTTTGGTCACATTGAGAGAATGAACAACGCAAGATTAACGAAACATGTGGGTGAGGTTAGGGGAAAGGCCGGGCCTGGTCGGCCGCGTAAAACTTGGCTGAATGTAGTAGAATCTATGATAAAGGAAAGAAAGATAAGGAGTTTTAAAAACAAAAGGGCATGTCAGAGACTATGTATGAATCTTGCGGAAGCTAGGGAGATATGCGGAGATAGGAAAGCATGGAGAAAGATTGTGAATGAAAAATAAATAAGAGGCAGGGATTGTTTTGCCTACCCCGCAAGGGAATGGCGTGAAGGTTAAGTAAGTAAGTAAATGTATTACCTGAAAATAAATATTTTCCAATGAGGATGCTGACTATTTTTGTGATTTTGAAACCAAATCTAATATGATTTTTTCCAGTTATACTTGATGGCAGTAAGTGATTATGTTCACTTTTGGCCAAAATTTAAATTCGAAAAATAAACTGGGAAGATACAGCGGCGTGAAGATGAGAACTGTATGTGTAAATATTATTTTTTTTTGTAATTTTAGATAAAAATCAAGGATTATCTCAACGAATTATTGCATTATCATTTTTCTCTTCTCACGAAGGCTCCAATTAGACAATTTATCATCCACAGCAAGATGTGGTAAAGTTATAAAGTTACAAATAGCAAAAAACATAAAACGAGTGTATACGTGGATACTTGTGCAACCATATTTCCGTACTATAAAATATACAAGCAAAGCTGTAATCAAACAATTTAGTCCCAATTATTTTGAAAACTATTAGACGTAACTGAAATCTAACAACGTATCTGAATAATGCGTCAGATCCTATACTAGGTCGTCCATTGATTAGAATTGTACAAATGTTATTCTGTATTTGACAGTTTGGTTTAACGAGGTGTATCTGTGTTATTAAATGTTTAATTGGAAATTGTTCATGGTTTAATCACAGTCTAAAAAGCAATTTTAGAAATTTATTCATCGTAAAATTATATATACGTTTAATGTTATTTTTGCACGAAAGTTATTACTTCAGGAGAAACTTTTGCTTACCAATTTTTCTAACAGTGATAAACTAAAACTGAAATCTATTTTTAGTTATTGTTAAACACCTGTAACATGGTTTTCCATTACAACAATTTTGTAATTTCGATGAAAAGTGACGTTGAATATTATTTGCCTAAATGTATAGTTGTTATCACGAAACTAATAAATTAATTGGGCTAACAAATGCGTTACTAATTATAAGATTAAATTAGCAATTTAACTATTAAACCTTGCTGGTAGGCAGCAATTTACTTTCTTTTCAAAAATGTCCGAAGTGCTTATATAAAAGGACCCATAATTTTGTCAATTATACGTGCAATTATTATTTGCGTGTAATCTGGGATTGAACTTCACATTTTAATTTATTAATAGGTATAATAGCTATTAATTAACTAAAGGAAACTTGTATATAATTAATTATAATTTGGCCTAAATATACCTGCTACAGATGTGTACAAGCTAATTCACTACATAAATACTTATAGATGATAGATTTTACCTTCATATTATCAACAAAAAAATCTCTAAATTATAAACGTAATTTATTAATTAGTTTAAACTTTTACGCAGCACCTTCGTGTTCATTTATTTTAACAAAGAAAATTGTTTATAAACTAATTTTTTTTGTTACATGTTAAAAAGTATACAAAAGTAAATTACACGGTTGGGTGCAAATGATTATGCCCTCACGAAGGAAGGCGGTGGAATAGGTCATCCTTTTCTATGTACAAATCTCTTTGTTCAAACTCGTCAAGCCCCTTTGAAGTACAGGCTAAAGCCATTAAAGATCCAGTTGGTTGGTAGAAACCATGAAAAATACTCTCCATAAATATCAACTTAACATGATTTCCGGGAACATTCTGTTAAAATATAGTGTGCCATGCATGAAAACATGCAATCGACCGATGACAACTTAGCCTACTTGAACTATTTCAAAAGTTTTCTAGCTAGATATCTTTTTTTTTATGTTTTCAACGAAGGATGTAAATTAAAGAGGGAAAATAGCGTGTAATAACTATTCTTATGAAGTTGTTTGTTATACTTCTTAGTTTTTATCTAAATTACAATTTTTGTTGTTTTGATAGAACAGTTACATGCAATTTACTACGTCCTCGTACGCATCATTTTTTTACTCGTTATTTTACAATCACGGAAACAAACAGGAAAGAGTTTTATAAAAACTACATAATGCCTAGTTGTGTGTGTGTGTGTGTCTGTGTGTAAACACATCTTTCTTTCCGGTTTTAAGTTAATGTAAACAGTAAAGTTTTAACAATTCACTTTAATTAATTTTGAAATGTATGTTTAAAACTACATCACGTTCAGAGGTAACTGCCAAAACTTCTAAAACAAGATTATTCCTCGAAACGTGTAAAAAAACTGTTAGGTGTATAATAATATATAAGTGTAAGAAATAGAAGCTTTTTTAAAAATATAAAATTACATCTACGGTTTATGGATGGAACTGAAATAATTGACATTAGTTGGCAGACCAAGACGGTGATGCTCTTTGTTACATTTCGATATCTAATTTCTGCAAACACTTTCAGACTCTGTTGACATTGGATCTTGGAAGATGTTAAGTGCCATAAAGGGCGTTGTTTTCATCAATTGATGCTTTGAAAGTAGAAAACCCATTATTACAATATTCTTTGCTTTGTACTAAATAATAGCACGCCCAAATTTAATTGTTTTTGATTCAATTGAGTTTATAACCATTTTTGCATATTACCTTATTTAGTTTAGAATTTAGCAAATGGCAAAAAACCTGCATTTCCCAATTTTCTCACATGTCAAGTATGTAACTCAATTTTTTCAAGTATTCTGAGTTTCAATTACCAAGTTTAGCATGCATAACAGTTTGAGAATTTTACAATACACTAGATATTAAAATTAAAAACAAATTAAGTCAATGCAATTAAAATATTTCCAATGATAGATTCAGAACTAATTTGCTGTGACCTGCGACATTGAGTGGCATTTAGTATCATAAACTAAATAAATAAGATTCATTAAGGCAATCGTGATAAAAACCCGGTTACCATTTTGAATTTATGCAATTTTTTCGGTTCCATTTTTAACTCAGGAACCAGACAGAAAACAAAATATTAAGTAAACCTAATTCGAATTGTAATTCATAAGAAAATACCAAACAACTTTCTATTATTATCAACCAAAACTTGTATTTTATGTGATAAAAATACATTTTAAATAAAAGTAAATTATAGAAAATGTAAATCAAGTTGTTAGTGCTAACCGACTGATAAATAACTCTCAACAAACAAAACAGCCATTTCCATGAAACATAGCAATAACTGTAAATCATAATATGGTAATCAAATTTCGATTGTCGCAAACAGTAATGACCTAATGGCTGTCAGAACCGCGTAAATAATGTAACATTCGTAAACGCATTTTCTTCTAACGGTTTTGATGCCTGAATTCTGATTCATTGCGCGGTGTTATACTGATAAACGAACAAAATGTTTTGAGTTTCCATAGTCTTATTTGAGCTGAAACAATCCGAGGAGAGTGGAACCACTAAGCACTGTGCGCGTATCGAAATTCGGAGTCTATTCTTTACGTTACACTTACGATCGCAGTGTGGCATTCAGTTTACAAAAACAATTCTCGATGTATGATAAACAACTTATAAAGTTTCACTATTGTAACAAAAATCTGATGTGGCCAGTCAGTCAAATAACGACTATTTCTAATTTATTCATGCTTCCTCTTATATTCAATGTAAAATTAATAAAGTTTTGATTCCTACTTGCACCTAAGCAATTTAAAAATATACCTTCATTTGAAAACTAGTTGATTGTGAAATGTTATGTAAATCAACCTGACAAGATTTTAAATAATTTTTATATAGGAAAACCCAAATTCCCTTAGAATTGCTAATGAGAAATAAATTAAACAAATTAATACAAATTACTTTAATTAATTATTCGTGAAATATGAAAATCACGGCCATCGCTTTATATACGCGCGCGCGCGCGCGCCCACACACACACACACACGCACGCACGCACGCACGCACGCGTACGCACGCACACGCACACGCACACGCACACGCACACGTACACGCACACGCACACGCACACGCACACGCACATGCACTCGCACTCGCACTCGCACTCGCACGCGCACACGCACGCACACGCACACACACACACACACACACACACACACACACACACACACGCACCAGGTTGGGCCCCGATCGATCTGTTTCGGGAAAAAATGTTTCACTTATGTGAGGAAGGGGAATTAAAACTATACTAGACAAAACAAAACACTTATTCATGTAATTGATTAGAGGGATTACTAGGTGACAACTGACAACTGGTCGGCTCACTGTTCTAGAATTCATGTTGACCAACGCTACCTAATGTCGCGAATGTTATGTAAAAGTTTAATTGACAGGTATATCGGTAACTGTGGAGGCCACGCAGACAGCAGAGCGAGTAGGTTGGTGTATAGGATACGCCTGGTCTGCCTCGAACAGGAACAATTAAACTAGTCACGGCCATAATCACAGTTACCGAGCAACTACAAAGCACAATACAGCTGCGTTGCAATAGCCACCAGCAAGACGAAAAGGGAGAAAAAATAAAGAGCGTTCGTAATAGCCTCTTAAATCATCAGACAGGTTTGGGACAATGAAAAATCAGCATTTCCCGACTAGGCAAAATATGAATCCAAAGAAGACACCGACAGACCGATCGATCACGCCGTTACCTGGGATCTTTCACACCTCTGAAAATTTCCCCAGACGGCCCATCAGAATCTAGCAGAAAACGATCGCGACTGACACCAGAGTGAAGGTAACCTCTGTAATCATTCATCAGAAAGGGAAATATATCTCCTGTCGTACACCAACGAGGCATTGATTTCACCCTCACTAACGCTAGCAACACACAGCTAGAGACCGGATACAGCTGACCAAGGTTTCCAACCCAGACGTTAGCTCAAACCTAAAGTCACAAAGTGCTAAAGGATGAAGCAAACTCCGTCTCCGTCTCTGGTATTAATTCACCTACTCTGCTGTCCAAATGGTTATCTACTAAATTTCATAACCTCTCCTACCAACAGTTCAACTTCAGTGTGGCAAATTCGTATGAATTTATTGATAAAATTAAAGACATTGAACTTACAGAAAATGAAATTTTAGTCTCATTCGACGTTTGTTCACTGTTTCCGAGCGTTCTAATAGATCAAACCTTAGTTTATTTAGAAGATGTTTTAAAACAAAACATTTGGACGATAGAGAAGTAGAAGATTTTCTTAAATTAACAGATTTGTGTATGAACCAAACCTTTTTCAAAATTAACCATCAATTTTTCCAGCAAGAACATGGTACGACAATGGGCAATAGCTTATCTCCGTTTATAGCCAATCTATTCATGGGTAAATTTGGGACAGACTTAAATCGCGATTTGCCTTATTTTCCTAGAGTTTGGATTAGATATGTGGATGATGTGTTTACCATCCTTAATACTAAAATTTGTAGCGTTGAGAACTTTGTAGAAACATTAAATTCTAAATTTTCGACCATCAAATTTACCTATGAGATAGAGGCAAATGACAGTCTTCCATTCCTTGATACTCTGGTAACAACAAATGGTAATAAACTAGATATACATATTTATCGTAAGGAAACTAGCACTAAACGATTCATAACCAATGACTCAAATCACTGTAGACAGCATAAACTCGCGGCTTTTAACTTTTTGGTTCATAGATTGCTTAATTTTCCTCTTTCAGTTCAAAATTATAATAAAGGAATTGCTGCATACAATGGGTTTTCGGATGAAGTGGTTATGAATATAGTTAGGAAACAAACACACAGGATGAGGATTAAGAACGTAACTACATTAGGTAACGCTAGAGAACGAATAGAAACAAAGTATGTAAAGTTACCAAACTATCCTGCTTATACAAAAGGTCTACCTAATATTTTTTCCAAAATTAATTTGAAAACAGTCACTACTTCAGATAATAGTTTGCAAACTCTTTTAGTCAAGATTAATTGTCAAAATTGTGAACAAATATATGTGGGGCAAACTAAACGACCTATCAAAATTCGCTTTAAAGAACATTTAGCTCATATAAAATACTAACGTTGGGACAAGTCTGCCGTAGCCCTACATATGTTTGATAAAAATCATGTAGTAGATGAGGTATCGTTAATCAAACATGTTAGTAATAAGCACGAACTTGATTGTTATGAAAGTTTAGAGATCTTCAAAAACAAACAAATTCAAATGAATAACGATGATCAAGGACCTTTAGGCTACTCTGAACTCATTAAACTTTCCTAACTTTCACTTTCACTTTCACCAGATTAGCAACGAAGCGTTACTCGCTGGTGGTATATAAGCAACACACAGCTAGGGACCGGATACAGCTGACAAGGTTTCCAACCCAGACGTTAGCTCAAACCTAAAGTTACGAAGTGCTAAAGGATAAAGCAAACTCCGTCTACGTCTCCGTGCCTGTCTCCGTGTCTCCATCCCCGTTCCCGTCTCCGTCTCCGTCGCCGTCTCCGTCTCCGTCTCCGTCTCCGTTTCCGTCTCCGTCTCTGTGCCCGTCCCCATCTCCGTCTCCTTCTCCGTCCCCGTCTCCGTCTCCGTCTCCGTCTCTGTCTCCGTCACCGTCTCCGTCTCCGTACCCGTCCTCGTCCCCGTCCCCGTCACCGTCCCCGTACCCGTCTCCGTCTCCGTCCCCGTATCCGTCTCCGTCACCGTCCCCGTCTCCGTCTCCGTCACCTCTTCCGTCCTCATCCTAGCCCTTGTTTGTGTTCATGTTCCTCTAATTAGGTGGGCAGCTAGTAAATGTAAAATAAATACTACTTTTATTATTGTTGAGGGACTTTTTGATAGAGTTTGAGGATTAAAATTTTATTTTTAATCGGAAAAAACACATTGGCGACTTGTCGAAACTAATAGTGCCCAACCTCAAGCTCATCACAATGTAGGAAATAGCAGACGTGTGGAACTAACTCTATAAGGTTTCAATTTATCTGTTGGGATTATTATTATAAGGGGTGGAGACTATTTCTTGAGCTTTTTGTCTGAGCTGTAGGCGGAAGTGTTATGTCAGTATGGAATGCTCTTATGAGCAGTGATTACAGCTATATTTAAAGAAAGTGCAAAAAGCAATACCAGAGGGGTTTGCTGAGAAGGGACTATGGGGAAGGTTTTGAGATTTATTTAAAAATGAAACTTAATTAAACTTAAGTACTTTTCGAGCCCGCATGGATTATATGAGTTAAGCGTCATAAAGATTGTGAGAGTTTGTGTAAATCCGAATTAAAAGTTACTCCTAATCATGAAAGGCTACGTTTGAAAACAATTTGCACAAATATATCTGAAAAACTAGTTTAAAGAAAATATGTACATTTTACTGTGAAAAACGCCCTCTTTATTCTGTTTTGTTTGTTAGACGTAATTGAGTCTGGTTAACATTATTCGTTGAATTAAATTTGATTTAATTTAATTTGGTTTTTAGACAATTTAATCTTGTTTTATTATTTCAAACATACGTATTGCTGATTAAAACTGATGGATGAAATTTAAATCCTTTATAGTGTAAAAGATGTATTCACATAAAATGTCTGTAATTAAACATTACTAATTCGGTCGAATGATGCTTTAAGAATACCAAAATCCAGTACTGAAAATTGTTCTTTAGTTGACATAATGTATTTTGGTAATGAGTAAAAGAAATTTAGTAATTACTTTAAATTTGCTACATTACGAACTCTCCGTTTGATTCCATTGTATCTCATAATGTTTTGTTAGACTGTATTTACAACAATTTAGTATATAATTAGCGCTTCGTGTTGTGCTTGAAATTACCACGTAATATTATAATTGCATTTTCTGTATTTTACCATACAGTGTGTAATAAAAAGGACAATTTCTTCACACACGTTCTGGTTATAACCTGAAACAGCATTTTCTAGAAAATTTCTTTTATTCGTTTAGGACATTAATCTGTAGCTGTAAGAAACTTTCTCAAATACTTGCGGTTATTAATTTAATAACGGATATGAATTTTACTCAACGATAATTGTTCAGCATTTGAGCTTAGTAACCGCTAAACTATTTAACACA
This sequence comes from Vesta saturnalis, assembly GCA_036346205.1. NCBI lineage: Eukaryota > Metazoa > Arthropoda > Insecta > Coleoptera > Lampyridae > Vesta > Vesta saturnalis. Next base: position 2,610,107 of record JARFJB010002198.1, on the reverse strand, counting down.
TTTATATGAAACATAACAAGTTCTATTCGTGACTAAAAAAAAAATCTTAACTCATAAAATATGTAAAGGTTGGAGTTTACTTAAAATGTAATATTTGGCTTGAACATAAACGAACTGTTTGTCTAGCTTTTACGTTTATTTTTTGTGTGCATGTTGTATTTCGAATGAGTGTTTGTATACCAAGTTATAAAAGTATGCACATTTGGCTGTGTCAATAAAAATCCTTTTTAGTAATCAAGGATACGAACGAAAAGATAAAGTTAGAGTTGAAAATAGAATTAATGTATAAATAATTCGAAACGTGTCACGTCGATATATTTAAGAGACTAGGGAAAAAAAAACGGTAAAAGGTGCCGTGTTTCTGATAATTAATGTCTCATAATAACTATTACCTTGTCATGTACTAATTATACCAGTTATTTACAAATGAATTAGGTATAAAATGCTCCTTAATTATAATGTACACCAAGCAAAAGCACGAAGTCACGGTAATACAAAGTAATACATGTAGTTACGTTTACATAAATCGATTTCTATTTATACGAATATTATGTATACTACTCGTTCGAGGAAATCGGTGACAAATGGTTAAAGTTGGTAAATGAAAATTTGACTGAATCAGAGAAAAACTACTAATATGCATATTAAACAAATTTTGCTTGTTTTCTTAGTATGACAGTTTTATTCTGGGTAATTTCAAAGATTGCCAAAGTTGTTTCTGATGTTGAATCACAAAATTTTTATTACTTTCTGGCACTACTAGATTTTATTACAAGTTTTATTAGTTTTTCTTATTACTCATATGTACAAAAAGATAAAAATGATGACAATAAAAATTACCACAAAAATAACTTAAGTATGTATTAAAAAGTACCACGGCTATATGCTTCATTACGAAAGTAACGGAATAAAATATGAGTATGCGGTGAACAAGTGTCATTAAAATTTCACAATTCCTATTTATAAATAATAACCAAATCTACTTTTTTTGTTTAACGTTTCTTAACAACAACAAACCTAAGAGTTATTATAAACAGAATTAACGATTTTATTACTCCGTCAATCACTTAGTCAATTTTTTTCAAAAATTGTGGTAAAAATCCTTATAAAGGGAAAGTTAGGTATTTACGTATGATTAGCAAGATAATAAAGTTATTTTTGAACATCATGCATATTTATAATTTTGTTTTAACTTTTAAGCTTAAAAAACACTTCACCTAAAGTAAATAAATGTTTACTAAGAATTAAATTTACTGTCATTTATTCAAAGTGGAAATTATCATATGGTGTTATGACCGCAAAAGAGTTATTTTCAAGCAAATACAAAAGACGGTTTAATGGTGGATTAATGTACTAATTCCACATTCTTTAGAAACAAATTTAAAATATAATTAGGTATGATGCACTAAGCTTTATAAAATTCTCAAACGTTCAAGGTGCAACTAAAGGGAAATTTCCCATCAGAAATCTTTTATTGTCTAAATTGGCCACTTAAATCTGACACAATGTAAGTTTAACTACTAATAAGAATCATTAGATTGCAGTTTATAGAAAGTGTCCAACATTTGATTGATTACCTACGTCATTATAATAATCATTTTTATTTAAATTTTAAAATTTTGATTCTCTTGGAATGGTCTGTAATGCCCGTTTGCACCGTATTTCCTTAAGCATCTCTTAGTTTAAGAATATCTTAAAATTAAGTCTATCTTAATTCGCCCGTCCATTGCACCGTAGACATTTAAGCATTTCTTAAAAGAAGCCTTGCCTAAGCTGTAAGCAACCTGGCAACAGTGCAGAATTCTAGTAATATTCCCCAAACATAGGGATTTCAGGTTCTATTTATTAAATCATTCCGGAATAACTGATTTTTAACCTAACATCATAACAAGGTTATGGTGAGTGAACAGGTAATTTTTGCATAAACAGAAAGGTATAATTTAAAATTATACATTTTAGAACGAGGCAGGGTTAAGGAATTTTAAATTAAACTTCAACACGCTGTAGATCGGTAACGAAGCGTTTGCGGACCTATGTTTATAGGAACTTCATTGTATAAAATTGTATAAAATGACCTGGGAAATCACTCCCTTTAATATTGCCGCATCTTTTTTAAACACCCTGTATATATAATGAATTGACGTTTGTTAGTCTCACTGAAACTCGAGAACGGCTGGACAACTTTGGTTAATTTTAGTTTTGAAATATTTGTAGAAGTCTAAGGAAGGTTTAAAAGGTGAGAAAATATAAAGAATTTGCAAGGAAAATATAAAAAAATACTTGTCAAACAGGGTGCGTTCAAAATAAATAAAAAAATGTTTTTCTTTCTTTATAATTTTAGTCGCAAAACTGACAAATTATTTATTTCTAACGCGGTACGAAGTTCGGGGCACCTAGTATATATATATATATATATATATATATATATATATATATATATATATATATATATATATATATATATATATTAGGTAGACACTACGAAAATTTGATGAATACATTGAAAATATTCCGATTGAAATTATTGTCGCGATAGCAAAAGTTAATTACTGAAGGTTATTATATAAAAAATTGTTATTTGAGAATGGTTTGCATTTCTTTGTTGTTGTAAGAAATTTGTGTAGGGTTTTAACTAAGGGCGGCCCCAAGCAGATGTTTAAGTTGCAGGTGGAGGCTAAACTGCCTTTATCGAAGGGCAAGACAAATCACTAAATATGTTTATAAAAGCGTTTTGAAATAAAAATGTCACTATTATACAAAAATTACACCGCGGTCAAAGCATAAGTGGTTCAGGGATTGAAATGTGATATTTGAAATACAGGGTTTCTACGGTTGATTGCACATGTTAATTAGAAATAATGTTTCTTTGTATAATTAAAGTCAAAAGCGTTCACACGAAATATTTTATTGCTTTTGTTAGTTGATATAGAAAATAGGGGATGATGGAAAAAAACGTTTTGTTGTGCTCAGAACAGGAGTCTGATTAGAATTTTCAAAGCGTGCGGGAGTAGATTTGAGATCGATTCGGTGTTTGTTTAATTAAATCTTCTTTTCGTCGTTTTGTGTTAATCGATAAATCCGAGTATTTAAACATTTGTGCTGGTGAAAGCTTAAAAGGATAACCGGCATTGATAATGTAAGTAAAAGAAAAGATTTTACGGTTTGTGAAATTACACAGAAAAGGTCATTCTACCTACTCATTTAAATTGTTCAAGCCAAACTGAGACCCGGACCTGCAAAACTGTTGTGTTTATTGAAATTACACGCTAGCGTAGCGAAGCACGCTCTCTTTTCTCTCTTTATGTGTTCTATTTTGTGTATTGATAATTCCAACCTGTATTTATAATGATAAAACCACAAACGATCATAGGTATAAAATCAGAAAAGCTGATCCTAATGATCTATATCTATACAAACGTCCCTTTTGTTACCGTTATATGCCTATATGTCTATATTTTTGTGTTTTGTTTTATGCCTAAGAGGAATTGAGAGCGTTATTATCTTGCATTTGTAATAATACGTACTAATCATGTGGGTGCATCGGTGTTGCAGGACTTTATGTCAGAGGTTATACTTCGAATGGTTTTCTGTGTAATCCATTATATCAGTCATTGTTACTGTACATGTGTATCATTTATTGTGCTCGTATCCACAAATTTGTATGTGTAACGTACTTGCCCTCTTTCATTTGTGTCTACTTAAATAACCTGTAACCTGTTTAATTTTCTGTTGTTATTTTTTTATGTAGGTTGAATTTGTAATATGTATTACTAGAGTGCTTAATGTATTTTGTTGTTAATAACCGTCCTGATTGGTTAAACAAAGGGCCACATGATCGGATTACACTTTTCCTTTTCTTTTTAGATTGATTGACGATCTTATTGTGGATACGATCACACTGTTTATATTTATTGCCTTTATGTGTAGTTATTGAAATTGCCTTGCACTTTATTTTGGTGATATTTAAATGTTGTAAGGTACGCCTTTTTAACTTGATTTAATGATGTCCTTTGTTTTTGTGTTCTGTTTATGTCCGGTTGTCCCACACCCTGTATAATGCTTTATATGTAATTATTTAACTAAAAGCAGACAGGAATTGGTTCCAAAAGGGATCCCCTGTTTGTTATTTATTACTTGTTTATTTTTGCTTTAATTTGAATACCATTTATAGACCTGATTTTATGTTTATTTGTGACTAAACGTCGTTTTAGGCAATGTGATAGACTTTGTACGCCTTTAATACCGATAGAGTAGTGTTGATACATGTTTAATCCTTTGATTGCTTTGATTACTTGTGTTATCTGATCTTTGTTTTTCTTTGTGTGATTATTATCGGAATAAAGGGAGTTTTCTTGGTGATTCTTTTTCTCCCGATGTAAATAGGATGACGAGCGAATCACCAGGTAGCGCAACTCGTTTATCTCAATTACAGTTTTGTTTCATTTAATTACCTGCCACCTTATGCAACAAATTAACCTTATCCGACCCTATCTCCTGCACATTACACAACGTAGGTTATTTGCCACTAGACGATCACTGTTTTTTTTTTATCAGGTTAGAATTTTGCGAGTTCTAGATCAGATTTGTAAATCAACTCTGATTATTTAATCACGGCCAGTAAGGGAGATTTAAGCTATTAATTGGAGTAAGCCTAACATTAGCCGACGTAGCATCATTCTCAGTGACATCAATTAAGCAATTAATCATAGCATCTTATCAGTCAAATTAAGATGCATCCTTTAGCTATTGTTTTATCTCTTGAATTTGCATTAGTGCGAACAAGTACAAATTACACGTTTCATAATAGGGTACGTCTGGATTACGACAATATATATATATATATATATATATATATATATATATATATACATATACTGTTGGACAAAAGTAGAGCAACACATTTGCTGGATCTATTGTAGCTGAATAAAATTTTTAAATTTGGCAAACTTCTGAATTAATTTTAATCAACTAGTAAGTTCGTAAGTTGAGTAATTAACCAAAGAAAATCAACCAATACCTGCAAGGTTTAACTTAAAGAATTTGAATTTAAAAATTAATGCAAAATCATTGCGACAAAAGTAGCAACACTTACATAAAAGAATATTTTATTCAACTTATCGAGAACAACAATTGGCAACAACATTAAAAATAACAATTATCTAAATTAATGATCTAATAATTAATGAATTTCCATTATTATTTATAATTTCCTACAACGTCGTGGCATTGATGAAATCAAATTCTGAATTGTGTTGTCTGGAAGGTTCGCCCAAACTTCATTAATTTTTTCAAACAATGCATGTTTATTAGGGAACCGGGTTGTTCGAATACGACGTTCTACCTCTTCCCATAAGTTTTCTATCGGGTTGAGGTCGAGAGACTGGGCTGGCCACCGCAAAATCTCAACATTATTATTTCGAAACCATTCCTGAACAATTTGCACGGTGTGTTTAGGATCGTTATCCTGTTGAAACACGAAACACAAAGGCATTTCCCATTCTGCATATGGTACCATTACATTTTGCAGTATATCCCGATAAATAAATCTATCCATGTTTCCTTCAATATGGTGCAAAGTACCTACTCCATTCCAAAAAAAACAACCCCATAAGAAAACGCTTCCTCCACCGTGTTTAATTGTAGGTGTTACGTACTTGGGATGGAATCTCGTGTTAATTGGTCGCCTTACACGTTTCATTCCGTCGGAATTGTACAGTTTATAACGAGTTTCATCGCTGAATAAAACTTTTTTCCAATCGTCTATGGTCCAGTTAATATGATCTTGTGCAAATGCAAGTCGAGCTAATCTGTTTCTTCTGGAAATAAGGGGTTTCTTTGCTGGACGTCTACTAAATAATTTTGCTTCAACTAATCTGCGTTGAATTGTTCTGGAACTGATCAGAATTTCGGGAATTTCTGCAATAATTCGTGGTGCAGATAACCACGGATCGTTCTGGGACATTCTTTTGATGGTATTTTTTCCAAGTGTCCTCGTGCGTTGCAGGTATAAATTATTTTTGACACACTGTATTTTTTGGCAAAAGAAACTGTCTGGAAATAGCAGACTGTTTCTCATCTTCGAAATGGGCATTTACTACCATCTGCTTTAATTCTTTGCAGATATGAATACCTCGTGGCATGACTAAAATTACGTAAAGATAATTAACTACTATAAATTTGAATATTTTAGTTCTTACTTGAAGGAAAAGCTTTTATTTTTTTATAAACTCAAAAATGTTGCTTTACTTTTGTCGACTACAAATTGTTCACTTTCGACAATAAAATTACTTAAATTGGTTGGTGTTGTTTATAAAAAAAATCAACTGCCACAGGTGACAGCCGGCTACTTGAGCTTTAAAATGTAATTAGGATGTCTTTGTATTTTGTCCAATAAAAAATAAAATAATGGAAATATTTTTTTTTGAAAAGTTGCTTTACTTTTGTCCGATAGTGTATATTATATATATATATATATATATATATATATATATATATATATAAATGAATTGACGTTTGTTAGTCTCACTAAAACTCGAGAACGGCTGGACAGATTTAGCTAATTTTGGTTTTGAAATATTTGTAGAAGTCTAAGGAAAGTTTAAAAGGTGAGAAGATGTACAGATCTCGATCCGAAAAGGTCAACTTTATATAAGACTAGCCAGTCTATTTGAAAAAAAAAGATAACGTCGTTTTCACAATGTTGGAGCCGGGCTACAACAGGCGCTGCTACCAGCAGTTCCTAGAGGAGCGGGCAGCTCAGGGAGAGCTGTCACCGACGACGTCCCAGGAGTTCCGGATACCGCCAGCGATACCGTCACTGCTCGATCAACCGTTCGAGAGAGCGAGCAGCGACGCGCCACTTGCCGCCACCGCACAGAAGAGGCGGCAAAAGAAGACGCGACCGCCACTGTTAGAAGGCATCACCCTTAGAAGACACGCCGGACCTCCGCCGCCGCAGTCGCAACCGACAACACCGAAGAAGAGGGCCGCCCCGGATCTATCAGCCCCGACGACTTCGTGTTGCAAACGAAGAAGCCGAAGAAGACCCCGAAGGCTCGCCCGTCTACGCCGCCCCCACGGACAACGGATTCCAGGTCCTGGAACCCTTCACTGACAGCCCTGCAGCGATGGAGTAGACGACACAAGAGGACACCAGAGAGAAAGTGTCTCCAGTAATCCTTCGTCAGAAGGAGAACTGGGTCGCATTCTCCGGAAAAATGGACCGACAACGGATCGCCTTCACGAGAGCCAAGGCCTTCAGCGAGGGAATCTGGATTCAGCCTGCCTCACTCCAGGACCGACAGGCTGATGAGGTATAAGGATAAGTGAGGTACTCCGTACCACACTTATCAGGAAAAGAGCGAGCGATTGACTAAGGTGGTGATACGTGGCGTGCCCGTAGAACTAACCGAGGCTGACGTTAGCTCAGAACTAAAAATACAAAACATTAATGTACTTTCTGTTTACAGGATGAAGCAGCAAGGACGCCCGATCCCCCTCGTGATGGTAGAGCTGCCGACCGAGGAAGACAACAAGAAGATCCGGGAGGTGAAGCACGTCGCCCGCCTCCGCGTGACTGTAGAGGATTTGATGCGGAAATTTGGCATTGGGCAGTGTCACCAGTATCAAGGTTTCCATCATGCACAGGGTTGCTGCAGGGCGACAGCACGTTGTGTAAAGTGCACCGGAGATCACCACTCCAGTGAATGCACGAAACCCCGTACAGACTGGCCTAAGTGTGTTAACTGTGGTGGGGACCACCCCGCTAGCTACAGGGGCTGCCTGAAGTTCCCTCGACCTCCACAACGGAAGAAGAAGGAAAAGACCGAAGAGGACACCGCCGACGGCGACGCCTTCTTCAACCCAGACCGGCGTCAGTTACGCCCGAGCGACAGCAGGCAAGGTTGGGAAGGCGGGAAGTACCCGCCCCTGTCGTTACCCCGCCTGCCCCCACACGCCTTAGGGTTCGACGCCATATCGGGCCTCTTCGGAGGTCTGGATATGGAGAAGGCCCTACCTGTCATCCGTAAGGTGGCAGCGGCGCTCGTTCAGGCGCAAACTGCGATGGACCTGTGGGAAGTGATCCTCACGCACGGTTCAGAGGTGGTTGCCCTTTTCGAGTAATCATACAAAGGTCCGGAGCGAAGACTGGTGCCCTAGCTAAATATACGGTATCGACAATTTATTAATTCTGTTCTGTTAGCATCGATAACGTATACACACAACTAACACATATTTCTATTTATTTCAGATACTCAGAGCATCAACAGCATCAGCCACAACCGAGCAACAACAGGACAGTCCACACAACAGCCACGCCACCAACAGCATCACCAGTCACTACAACGCTTTCTTTTTAAATACCACAAACCTCAATACAATGATGTCAACAGGCATACCACACATTCACGAATCCCAACGACCACGAAATCCACGCGGTGAAGAGGATGAAGAATCCTGAGCAGCGCACCACCAACAATACACAATACAATATTACTTATTTTATTTTATTATATCTTGTAATACGTATTGTAAATACTATATAATGTTATGTACTATAAACATTCTAATAAACTTTGTTGAACTTGAACTTGAACATAAACAGGAAGGTATAATTTAAAATTATACATTTTAGAACGAGGCAGGGTTAAGGATTTTAACCGCAATAAAAACCAGCTTTTATATTATAAATAGTTTATAGTATATATATATATATATATATATATATATATATATATATATATATATATATATATATATATATATATATATATATATATATATATATATATATATATATATATATATATATATATATAATGAATTGACGTTTGTTAGTGTCACTAAAACTCGAGAACGGCTTGATAGTTTTGGTTAACTTTGGTTTTGAAATATTTGTAGAAGTCCAAGCAAGGTTTAAAAGGTGAGAAAATATAAAGAATTTGCAAGGAAAATATTATAAAAAAAAATACTTGTCAAACAGGGTGCATTCAAAATAAATAAAAACATGTTTCTCTTTCTTTATAATTTTAGTCGGAAAATTAATTTCTCTTTTTGACAGTTACGAACTTTGACAAATTATTTATTTCTAAGGCGGTACGAAGTTCGTTTGGTCACCTAGTAGAAAATAAAAAAAACAGCTCCAGTGCATAATGAGGAAAAAAACAAACATGGTGCCGAATATTATTAGCATGTAATGCTTGTGGTAGTGTACCAGGAAACTCGAGCAATTAAAAAAATTGTACAACAATTTAAAAAAAAATTAAGAAAGGATGCAGCAGAGGAATGAAGAGAGACTTTATTGACTGGTATGTACTGTGCTCAAGCTATCAATATTATTATTCATTCTTATTGTAAAAAAAAAAACATTTATTGTTGATTTGTATTAAGAATATCGAATACAGACCACTTTTTATCATTTGTGCAACTAGGTCTCTACAAAGGACCCCGCACCATTTAAATGGCAAATCCCTTTCTGTGGATTTCGCTAAATTTTTGATATGTTGTAGATTGTAAGGTTCTAATCAAAGACTACCATATGCAGAAAGTTGAAAAATGGACAGTTTTTGCGCTATAACTCGCCAAAGTTGTGAATATGAATGTGCTATTTTTAAATGTGATATGCAAGAGTTTAACGAAATTATTTATTAACGCCAAACAACATAAGTAATTACAACAATAGGGCACTTTTTCAAACCTAATCAGTATCCACTTCCATCACATAACTATGTGCAATGTTTGGATCACGTTGTTGAGCCCTATTAGCTACGTCCAATACTTTATTTAACAAAGTTGATTTTGGATAGTGAACATCATTTTCATAACGCTCATACCCCAAAACCCACAAAACAGACATGTTCTAAGAGTTCTTGCTCCTGATTTGCACGTACAGTAGTAACCAAGAATTAGATCCTCCACATTCTCATCGACTTCTTGATTTTCGGTGTGGTTGTAAGCAATCCACAATTGATGTTTTGTCGCATTGGGAAAGTGTGAAAAATGTCTAATTCTTATAAAACCAGGTTCATTATTAAGGGAATCTATGCAGAATTCTTTTTCATCTCGTTGCAACTTATCTTGAATGTAAGATGGGGCCAGGTTAACTTCCCCTGCAGTGAGCTCTCGAAGATAATCCAATGTGAGATGAGGAAGGTCACCTAAACCATGCTCATTTATTTGAACCCAACGAGCTTTCCGTCTACGGAGATTTTCTACTTCCACCCAGGCTTGTATAATATTAACCTGGCTAGCTTTTCCCAGTAATTGCTGAGCCAGCTTTTCGTTAGCACCTAGCATAAGAACGCGAGGGTGAAACTTGTTTATCATCGCTCCAGCAATACAATAGAAATCGCCAAGGTTTTCGATATGTGGTATTGTAATTGTTTGACCAAGAAACTTAAATATGGATTTGAGGTGACCGTTTCTGGCTTCAACTATCCATCTTGTTTTAGTTATTATGCGACACTCATTTGCTTCTTCAGTCCACAATTGGTTTTGGCCCCGTTCAAGAAAAGCTGGCATATTGTTTGAAATACCCACATCGTCAAACAGAGGTATGGAATCTCGATATCCACGATCCAGCACCAAAATATCACCTTGGTGAGATCATGCTCTTATTGCATCGCCATCCCTACTAAACTCATTAATTAGCATTTTGGCATCATTATTTTTAGAGTCCGAAAAATAAGGACTTTGGATTGCTAGTATATATTCGTATGCAGCTACAATGAGAACCAGTTTTACTAAGTGGTGACTGTTATGCACGTTCTAAGATTGACTTAAGACACGAAAGTTATTACTTTTTGATACATAGGAGTAGGTCCCGTCAATAAATGCAATTGCTAGCGGTGTATTGGGTTCGGACTATATAATTGGCGGGAAAATGCTGTTACATGGTTGGCAATGTAATCCTCCCTTGTAATGGTTTCAAGTTCAATATAACTAGGTATTATCTTTGCATTAGCATTCTCTAACTGTAGCAATGGCATACTTACAGCCTGTATACTCGAGTAGTGAAAAATAAAAAAATAAAGACAATAATAACTAACCAGTAGAACTTTTGTAACGTGTAAATAATATTTGAGACTGATAGGATTGAATTTCTACAAAAAATACGGCTCTTTATACCCATACCAGATGTGATTGTTAAAACTCGTAGAATTGTAAAGTAATCTTTAAACGCAAATACTACCCTTTTGTCTTGAACTGAAACAGGTAAACATTTTTGCAATAACAATGAATTGTAGAGAATCGATAAAATAACTTATTTTATCCCACGCCAGCGCGGAAAAATAGACCAGATGTGATTCATAAAAATGTACAGGTTTGTATTTAATAAACCCCTTTCTGTAATAAACCCAGGAGTAAATGATAAAAATAAATAACTGAATCGAATCCGTAATCCAAATTATAAAAAAAGTAAATAAATAAATAAAATGAACAAATAACTGGCTCTAATTTGTAATCTGAATTCTAAATTAAATACTTTTTCTTTTCCAAATAAAGGAAAGCAGGTCGCGTAGGGTACAATCTAATTTAAATACAAAGTACGATGCTTTGAATAGATTTTTGTCGGTTTGAATACTAATAATAAACGAAATAATAATAATCAAAGCAGTAGAATGTTTGTAATCTGTGAAATGGTTCTTAAATAAATAAAAAAGTCGGGTAAATAAATTATCTAAGATCGCTAAGCATTGAATTTCTACGAAAAATACGGTTCCTTTAAACTTACGCCAGACGACCATTGAAGCTTATAAAATCGAATACCTGGTAGTGTTTTCAAATTTAAAAGTTAATCCAATTAGTTTAATTATACCATTATATTTCATATTATTTTATATTATATTTTTCTTTGACAGCAAATTTGAAATTTAATCTAACTTTTACCATTGTTAGTATATTTAATTTTAATTGAAATTATTTGACCCTAAAAGTAGGTAATTAGGGACGGGGTGCTGACAGGGTCATTATCGTTATTTATTATTACCCTTCAATTGAATAAAAAGGAAGTAAAAAATAGAAAAGTTTCACGACAATAATAAACAGATTTGATTAGTTTAAAATGGCAATAATATGCAAGTTGGAACCTAAATAATAAACAAGTAAACAATTTATTTCAATCTTAATGCTGTCAACACCTACGAAACTAACCATAAACAGATTGGGGTACTATACAACTTATGCACGATCTTTTAATTAGGTTAATGAATATCCTGCTTTGTTTTCAGTACAATTACTTTATTCAGCAATCGTACAAAAAACTTGTTTCTTGTATGATGCAATGTAAACTAATTAATGTTTCCTTTTCAGCTCTAATATTCTACAACATCATAGGTGGAAGGCATGTGCACCTATGGCTCCCGATGTAATCCCAACACCTTTTCCATGGACTCATTAGTATTGGTGCTCCAATTTTCTGAGCTCGGTAAGGGCTGCCGGTCACTTCCTCCTTTATTCCGTATGTACTCGCCAACACGCACTAGCCAAGCGTGGTGTTTTAACGGCTAAACCCTTAAAATGACGAGTTCTAAAACAGACGCTATACCCCAGGTGAGTAGGGCAAGACGTCCACACTCTCACATCGATCCGGCCCAAGGATTGTGTGGGGAACAAAAATTCGTCAATGCCAAAATCAAGACTAAGAAGAGCAAGATCTGCCAGAGATAAACTTCTGCCCCATTCGGATGCCCGGGAGGGCAGGACTCAAGCGACCTCGGTCATCGAAAGTACCAACATTTGGATTCATTACGTCAACATACGTGGTATCAGGTCGAATCTTAATGCTGTTCACCAACACCTTGAACAAGTGCAACGGACATTCTGTTTCTATTTTCCCTGGAAGCACTGATTCGCTGACCTGCAATTTCCCAGATACAACCTCTGCTCTAACTTTCGCCTTACAGGCGGAGTATGTGCGTATACTAAGGACAACGTAGGTTGTAAGGGGATGTCCACTTTGGAAAACAACAAATTTGACGCGATTTGGTTTAAACATTCTGGGGCCCAATTTGTCAAATTCTACTGTTGTTTGTATAGGTCTCCCAATGATAACAACTTCCTTTTGATTACCTTAGTCTGAAAGTAGACCACTCTTATCACAGTTTCCATCTTGCGATATTTCAATTTTAGGAGATTTTAATGCCCACAACTCTAATTGGCTTCAATTTTCGTCTACTACTAATCCCGCAGGTCATAGGGCAGAAGCATTTGCACTATCCTGTGATCTCACACAAATCATTTCCGAACCAACCAGAATCCCTGATAATCCTAACCATACTCCACATCTCCTGGACCTATTCCTTACAACACTTGTCTATAAAACAAGAGTACTTTCCCCACTTAGTCAATCAGACCACTGCCTAATCGAAATAACTTCTTCTGTACCCAATCCTACTGTTACTCGAAAAACAGACAGACAACTTTAAATCAGCTAGCTGGAGCGAAATGCGAGATTTTTTTGCAACCTTCCCTGGCGTGACTATTGCTTTAAACGGTCCTCCTCTTCAAACATTGCTCTTTCAATAACTGAAGTTATCTTGATGGGTATGAAGTTATACATTCCTAAAAAACATAATCGTGTAGGTCATGCCCGCTCTCAACCCCGGTTTAATAGGGCTTGCACTGATGCATTATCGCAAAAACATAAACTGTATACCAAATGGAGATCAAATAAATCTATCGTAAATCACGCCAACTATATTGCCGCAAGGAATAGTGGTAAAAGCATCATTACCAAGGCCAAAAAGATGTTTGAAGAACGTAAATGCAAAGAATTAGTCTTATGTCCTTCGGGTGGTCGTAAATTTTGGTCATTAGCTAAAGCCATCAGTAAAAACTTTAGTACATCTTCCTTTCCTCCCATGACGTCTCGCGACGGAGCTGTAGTAGCTGATCCTGGTGAAAAAGCTAACCTCTGTGTCGATTACTTTGGATCAAATTCATGTTTCAATGATTCTGGTAAAACCGTGTCGTCGCACAAATCTACCCCATACGCTATTAAACCAATTCAGTTTCGTAATCAATTATCAATAAACTTGACTCAAACAAGGCGACTGGTCCTGACGGTATTCCAGCTATCGTCCTTAAAAATGCTAGCCCAAGCTAGTACCTGTATTGTCCAAACTCTTTTCGATCTCCATCTCATCTGTAGAGTTTCCCTCATTGTGGAAGTTGGCAAATGTCCAGCCTATTCCTAAAAAGGGCGACAAAACCGATCCCTCAAGCTATCGACTAATAGCTATCACTTCCATTCTGTCGGAAATCATGGAGAAAGCCATCAACTACCAACTACTTTCGTTCCTCGGGTCATATACTCTTGAACGACCACCAGTATGGGTTCGGTCAGAGTCGTTCAACGGGTGATCTTCTTTCATATGTCATCCAACTTTGGAATAACACATTAGAGAGGTCCGGTGAATCAGTCGTAGTAGCTTTAGACATTTCAAAGGCTTTTGACCAGGTTTGGCACAATCTACTACCTACTTGCCAAGCTTACTTCGTTCGGCTTATCCGTTACGCTCATCAATTGGATATCCAGCTTTCTTGACAAAAGACGTACACGCGTTCTCGTTAGTGGCTTCCTTTCGAAAGAAACTACTATTAACGCGGGAGTACCCCAAGGATCAGTGATAGCTCCTACCCTTTGCCTGCTATACATAAACGACCTCATTTCCTCAACAACTAACCCGATCCATTGTTTGCAGACGATAGTACTATTGTAGTTCTACTCAGTTTTTTCGCACAACAATAGGTCTAGTCAGACGTTAAGGTGAAAATGGCAACATCAATCAACAGTGACTTAGAACGTGTCCTTGAATGGGAAAGAATAATCCACTCACGTTCAACGCCGATAAAACGCAGTGTTGCCTTGTGTCCACCGAGAAAGACCGATCATTTCCTGTTGTAAATAAGAATGGCTTAGAACTCAAGTTTCTCTATTTCTGTATTAGGGATGTCCGTATCATCGAACCTTTCATCGGTTGACTACCTTTTGTCAGCCACCAAAACAGTTGCCCGTAAACTGGGCTTTCTATGCAGATCTAAACAGTTCTTCACATCGCATCAACTCCTTTTACTGTATAAGGCTCAAATTCGACCACATCTGCAATACAATTCTCACATCTGGGCCAGTGCTCCCAATACGCCCTTTATATGGTAAACCACGTCCAAAAAAAGAGACTTATAAATGACCCGTTCTTACTTCTGACTTACAGCCTCTTGAGCATAGAAGAATAGTTTCGGTTTTTTCCTTGTTCTATCGTTATTACCATGGCAAGTGTGCCTCCAAAATACACTCCTTAATACCTTCGCAGGCCATCTTCGCTAGGAACACTCAGTTTGCCCATTCACAACGCACTCAAAATTCCATCGTGTCACACTAAACGGGCTCAATCTACATTTTTCCACACGCGACCAAATTGTGGAATGCGGTACCCAGTTCCTGTTTTCCTCCAAACTTTGACTTAAGTCAATTTAAGGTAGCCATTAATAAACATTTCGCGGCAACCTAACAATATCCCTAAACCCTCCCAGTGTTCCTGACTGCTTTTGCACGTTGGGAAAATCTTAGTTTGTTCGGGAATACTATAAGTAAAAAAAAAACTTAATAATAATGGCTTGTGCCTCGTATTAAATCTACCGTGTTTAAATGAGTTGGTGTGTCAATAGGTCATTCGTATTCAAGAATTGTTTTAGAAATAACATTATCTCTCATGAAATTCATGAAACTTCGTTTTAAATAATTAGGTACTTAATTAACTTACGCTTTCTATAAAGTAATCACTTTTACTAAACTAATAATAAAATTTCCTGAATGAATACACCACTGAAATCTATTTTACGTTAAAGCTTTTTCTAATAAATTACTGAAAGTGTTGTGTAGAGTTGTAATCAACAACAAAGTAGAAACAACCACAAGAAGATTTATGTTCTGTATATTTTGAGTTTACTTTTATGTTCTTTGAAACAAATTGTTCGCAATGTATCTCTCTTTAGGAGTATTTTAAGTACAAGCAACTAATTAATTTGCTTTTGTAAATTAATGTTTTGGTACATTCATAGATGAATTCATATACGTATTTTAAATGGAAGATTTTAAAAGTTTTTATCAACATTTCCTTACACTAAAGCGTAAACGTTCTAATAAAAAACAAAAGTTCACCTTCATCCACAAAACTCTAAAACTCTTGAAAACCTCTACGAAATTTTTATGAAAAAACCTTTCTTTACACAAAGACTTGAAGAATCTACATCAAAGTCACTTTAAACCACAAATTCTTAAAAAAGTTTTAAACTAATTTTTTTTTATCTTGAACATTTCTAGATTAGAAAAGATTAATGGTTGTTTGCTTTGAAAATAACTGAAATTGTGATGGATAATTTATTATTAATAAACTTACTAGTTTTTTTTGCCTTTACTTATTATATAAGCAATATTTGAAATTAATTATAAACCTATTTTGACCTTCTAAACGTACAAACACTATTTAATTGAAAATTTACATTTCGCGTGTAGATTATCATTAAAAAAGTAATGTTAGAAGCAAACTGAATATTTGATTGCATAATAAATTGCACGCTTATTCTTTACTTACTGTCTAAATTTCGTTACATGGCCAGAACTCAAGATTAATTAAACTTGAAAAGTAAATTAAATTAGTGGAAAAAAATATGGAAAATGTATGTGGATTTATTGCATAAGTAAATGTAAACAAAAACTATTAATTCTGAAACGCTCTGTTAGAGTTGAAGTAAAATATAGTGACAGAGTGCAAAGGAATGTGGAACAACACATTTTTTTCTGAAAGAATAAAAATGTTTAGTGCATTATATATTGCAAAACTTTCATGTTTCCAAATTCCAAAAGTAAGGAAGTTTTGAATTAATTGTATCAAATGTATACTGTTAAATAAATCCTGGATTATCATATTTTCTTTGTTTGATAAATGGCTTCATTTATTTTAGTACGATTGGCTTAGAAAACTTCTAATGATATATTGGATCTTTCAAAAATGTTGACGAATGATCATTAATTCGGAATAAATTTTTAATGTCAATAACTGTTGATATGGCATAAATTTGTTTATTTCAATTATGCACAATTTGATCATTTTCATAAATTACATTTTTTTAATCCTGTGTTTGTTCAGTACATTCAAACCAATTCCAGTACACAATACGCCGGATGTAATGCGAGAGTGGTTCGCTCTTAAAATTTTTATATTTCAATTTTTTTTTAATTTGAAGAAACTGGATTAGGATCATCAAGTGATTGTTAATGTGGAACGTTATATAAATTTTTTTTATTACTATGTTAGGCACATTATTTTTTACTCCAAGTACATGCAATGTGTTATTAAACAACCTTAAATTCTACATCATATACATTGAACAAAACCACTTTTAATTTTACTAAAAATTGAATTAAGAATATTCTTTTGTAAATAAGGCTTGAATTTGTACCAAAAAAAAAATTTACTATCAAATATTTGAATATTGGTAAAAATTGCTTAATAAAATAATCTGTAATTAGAGATTTGAAATAATTGGAGTAAATGAAACATAGAGCGTATAAGAGTACACTTTCATTGGGTGGTATTAATAAACTGAAGCATAAGCTCCGACTTAAAGTATTTGGAATAATAATTTAAAACGAAGCTTTTGCTCAAACTCGGTTGACTCTAAATTTTGAGCATGTGCTCCAGTCTGTATTAATAAACAAAAGTATTTGCTCAACCACAGGAGCATTTCATAAATTTTGTTTGATTGATCGTTACCATGGCGGAGTTTTTAAACAATTTACGCAATCTTAAGGTGTATACAGTGCGTAGAGACGTAGACAAGCGCGACTGGAAGGTATTGTATCGATTTCAAATGAAAAACGTGGAATGGATGAGTGAGCATTTCTTGGGACACTCAGAGGGGCGGAGAGGAGGAGCTCTGACGTCACTGCAACGTTTACATTTTTTTTAAGGTGTGGCGTATCTTAGTTTTTAGATTGGTGTCGCTACAGATGGGATGGGGACGTTTCACCCCCGCCGTTTCGCCCTGCCGTTTCGCCCCCACCGTTTGGCCCCCGCCGTTTCGCTTCCGATGCCGTTTCGCCCCGGCCGTTTCGCCCCTAAATGGTGTACTTCTACAAAAATTGAAAAAATTATGAGCAAAATCTTTTTTGTCGTTTTCTGAATGTGGGTTTGAGAAAACAATAAACAAGTAGGAAAAAATGAACAAATAATTGTGTATAAAATAATATTTAATATAATTAATATAATATTATAATATATTAATATAATTTGGTTTTGTAAAATTTATTTAAAATTCTAAGTTTAAACTCTAATTGTTTTTCACTGACGCGACGTTATAATCCGGATTATATATTAAACGTTATTAGAATTGATCTTTCTAAGAATTTATGGATAAGTTCGTTAAATGTTTATACCTACTTCAATTAGGTAGGTAATCTGGGTTAACCATTATTAATAGTAATTAGCATTTATCTTTCTAAGGAATTTCTGATAAGTACTTAAAGTTTAAACCAAGAACTAATAAAAATATTTTGTACTTTCTACAAGAATAAAGAATATTGTTGAAAGTTATGGCAGAATAGATATTAATGATTATTTGTTAGGCATTGCCCATAATTTTGAATTTTAATATTTTATGTATTAGGTACGTGTTATTTAATAAATATTAATCTCAAAATTTTCTATTATTTTCGAAGAAAAAAGGTCCCGGGGGCGAAACGTCCCGGGTGCGAAACGTCCCGGGGGTGAAGCGTCCGGAGGCGAAACGGTGGCGAAACGGTGGGGTGAAACGGTGGGAGCGAAAAGTCACATAACCGCTACAGATATGGGAGTCCGCCAACCAACCTTGGCAAATGTAATTCCAACAGTTATTCCAAGAATAATGCAAAACAGCAGATCGTTGGATTCATTTGCCTTCTGCCGACGAAGAATTTGAAAGAGAAAAAGCATCGTGGCAAGAATCTTACAATTCCCCGTGTGCAATAGGAGTAAACAGATTGCACTCATATTTCCATTTTAAAAGCAGCTGTCCATGGAGATGAATATATCAACAGAAAAGGATTCCCTAGTTTCAATGTGCTTGAGACTTGATATAATAAAATAAGTCAGAAATGTTTACAATTGTGGATGTTGCTTGGCCCGGCTCAGTTCATGATGCCCGTATTTGGACCAATTCTGCAATCTTGCCCGTTATCAGCAGAAATGGAGTTCATGCTGTTTTCCTAGGCGATGCGAGATTTTGTATTGCTCCATGGTTAATGACCCTTTCAGAAACCCTGGTAATCCCGTGCAACAAACATTCAATAACATGCTTACTAGAGAAAGGGTTATCAGAGAGAGGTGTTTTGGGCAAGTAAAACAGAGTTTCCCCACTTTACAACACAAACTCAGAGTTGCAACTGGAAAAGTACCTCAAATCATAGCGTGTTGTTTTGTATTACATAATATTGCTAAATACTTAAAAGATAGTGATTTCCCACCGGACGAAAATGTTGACGAAGTGCAGATTGACGATAATAATATAAGAGTTCGAGAAAGAGGAAATATAAGGAGAATGAATATTGCTAATATTATTCATCAAATGAGTTAAGAGTTAATTAAGTAAAAATATATTAACAAAATAAACATACCATTGAAATAAATATGGTATTATAATCAAATTATCATTTTATTTTAATGAAATGTACTTGACATAACCAACTAACAAATCAAAAAACTTTAAAGGGCTTGCAATACTATAGTACCATCATCAACATATGTGGCAATTTTTTCTTTCCTTTTGGCTTGCTGTTTAAGCAACTTTTGTTTCTTTAGTCTCAGTACTTGAACAAGATGTTGTAATTGTGAGGTCGTTAATTTGGGTGTCTCCTCTGTTTTGTGGTCCTCAAGACTTAACAAACTTTAGGTGCTTAGGTGGCGGGTTTAAGAAGGAACTTGTACCAGGTGTATACTCCATGCCAGCCGGGTAGTTACCACCACCCTTACCATGGGCTCCTTAATATTGGGTCTCCTATTTTCTGAGCTCGGTAAGGACTGCCGGTTACCTTTTCCATCATCCTTAATCTATTCTCATCCTTATTCTTCCTTCTCGCCCTCACTGTCTTCCTATCGGATTAAAAGTCCCAAATTAAAAAATAAGATGGCTGTGGTTTCTAGGGTAATAAATTCCGGACGTAAAATCCTGCCCCATTCGGATGTCCGGGAGGGCAGGGGCCAAGCGACCACGGTCATCGAAAGTATCAACTTTCTGATTCACTACTGCAACATCCGCGGTATCAGGTCTAATCTTAATCCTATTCACCAACATCTTGAACAATTACAACCTGATATTTTGTTTCTATCTGAAACACAAGTCTCCTCTGAAAGCTCCGAGTTACCCGACTTGCAATTTCCTCAATACCACCTTCACTCTAACTTTCGATATAAAGGAGGCGTATGTGCCCACATCAAGGACAGAATTGCATGCAAGAGGGTTTCTTCCTTACAAAATAAAAATTTTGACGTCGTTTGATTTAAATATTCTGGTTCTAATTTTGTGAAATTACGACTCCTGTCACAGTTTCCATCTTACAATATTTCAATTATAGGTGATTGCAATGTTCATAACTCTAATTGGCTTCAGTTTTCATCTACTACAAATCCTGCTGGTCATAGTGCAGAAACATTTGCTATTTCATGTGATCTCACACAAATGATTTCTGAACCCACAAGAATCCCTGATAACCCTAACCATACTCCACATCTTCTAGATCTCTTTCTTACATCAAACCCTCTTGTTTATAAAACTTCCGTTCTTTCGCCTTTAGGTCTTTCCGACCATTGTCTAATAAAAATCATTTCTACTGTACCTAATTCCACTATTGTTCGCAAAACCGATAGAACCTTGTCGTGTTTTAAGTCAGCTCGATGGAGTAATTTATGGGATTTCTTTGTAACCTTTCCATGGCGTGAATATTGTTTTAAGTCGTCCTCTTCTTCGGACATCGCTCTTTCAGTATCTGAAGTCATCCTCATGGGAATGGAGTCATACATTCCCAAAAAATAGTACCGTATAGGTCATTCACGTTCCCAACCCTGGTTCAATTAGGCTTGTGCTGATGCAATATCTTTAAAAATAAATATTACATTAAATGGAAATGTAATAAATCGGTCGACAGGCATGCAGAATACGTTGGTGCTAGAAATATCTGCAAAAGTGTCATCACTAAAAAGTTGTTCAAACAACGAAAATGCAATGAACTAGCTACATCTCCTTTAGGCAATCGTAAATTTTGGTCTTTAGCTAAAGCCATTATTAAAAACTTTGGAACATCTTCATTTCCCCCCCTGACATCTATTGACGGATCGGTAGTTGCTGATTCTGTAGACAAAGCCAATGTTTTTTTGGATTTGTTTGCATCAAACTCGTGTCTCAATGATTCTGGAAAAGATGTGCCCTTAGTCAACTCTTCTTCATACGCTATGAAACCAATACATTTTCGGTACAAGCTCTTGGAATCGATCATCAGTAGGCTTGATCTCAATAAGGCGACTGGCCCAGACGGTATCCCAGCTATTGTCTTAAAGAAATGTTCCCCCGAACTAGTACCAGTCCTATCTAAGCTGTATACGATCTCTATGTCTTCTGGGGAATTCCCTTCATCATGGAAGTTAGCAAATGTTCAACCTATTCCTAAAAAAGGCGATAAGACCGATCCCTCAAACTACCGACCAATTGCCATCACTTCCATTTTGTCTAAGATCATGGAAAAAGCCATCAATCAACAACTGCTCACGTTCCTTGAAACTAACAAACTCCTTAGTGACCACCAATATGGGTTTAGGCAAAGTCGCTCAACAGGTTTTTAGTGGCTTTAGATATCTCAAAGGCATTTGACCAAGTTTGGCATAAGTGTTTACTTGCCAAACTCAACTCGTTTGGGTTAAATGATACGCTCATCAATTGGGTTTCTAGTTTCTTTGATAAAAGACGAATACGTGTCGTAGTTGATGGCTTTTTTTCAAAAGAAGTTAGCATTAGCGCGGGCGTACCACAGGGATCCGTTATAGCGCCTACACTTTTTCTGCTGTACATAAATGACCTTATTTCTTCAACAACTAACCCCATCCATTGCTTTGCTGACGATAGCACTCTTCACTGCAGTTCATCTCAGTCTACTCATAGTTATAATCCACCTTCTATATCAAATCAAGAAATTAAAGCTGAAATGGAAAATTTAATCAACGAAAACATTCAACGTATTCTCGAATGGGGAAGCAATATTCTAGTTAAATTTAATGCTAACAAAACTCAGTGTTGCCTTGTGTCCGCTAAAAAATATCGATCATTTCCTGTTGTAAGTATGAATGGCTCAGTTCTTAAGTTTTCAGACTCTATTACTCTGTCGGGTATGACTGTATCTACCAAAACAGCTGCTCGTAAAATAGGCTTTTTGTACAGATCTAAGCAGTACTTTACCTCTCGACAACTCCTTCTGCTGTATAAGGCCCAAATTCGGCCTCATCTGGAATATAATTCTCACCTCTGGGTTAGTGCTCCCCAATACGCTCTCGATATCGTTGATCGTATTCAAAAGAGAGCGATTAGGCTTATAAATGACCCGTCCTTAACTTCTCACATACAGTCCCTTGAGCATAGAAGGATGGTTTCAGTTCTTTCTTTGTATTATCGTTATTACAACGGCTATTGTGCTGCTGAATTATATTCTTTGATACCATCTGGGGCTATCTTTGCGAGAAATACTCTTTTCGCTCATTCACATCATCAGTATGCAGTACAAATCTCCATTTGTCGTACAAAACGGGCGCAATCCACATTTTTCTACACGGCTTCTAAACTTTGGAATGATCTCCCTAGTTCTTGCTTTCCTCTCACTTATGCTATGAGAAAATTTAAGGTAGCTGTTTATAGGCAACTATTGGCAATTCATTATCCCTCTATCCATCCTCCTAAGTGTTCCTGAGTGCTTTAGCACGATAAGCCAAATTTAGCCTGTTCAGGTCCACAATCATGAAAAAAAAGTGTATCTAATGTTGCTGGGCCAAAACCTGACTACGGTGATACATCTATTTGAGTAGAAGTGATTCCAAGTGAAACAGCTCCTGCAATAAAAATGTGTGTTTCAACCAGTTGTTTTTAGTGCCTACTTTGCGGGCATCATAAATGTTTATTTAAACGCTTCTTTAATATATGTACCTACAACAGGGTGTTTTTTTAATAACTGAACAAATCAGATATATCGTCGCTGATACTTTCCATGTTATACAAAAACACAACTCTACGGCCGGTAAGAAACAACTGTGAAAAGGGGCCGCGCTGAGCTCAGACACGTCGAAACACGCATGGAGCATTTTCTCACCTTTTGATTATTTTTACCAACATGAGTAAAGCTCAGACTGATCTTGCACTTCGAGCATTTGCTACATGTTCAGACTTAGGTTTTATTAATATCACCCTGTCTCATGAACAAAACGTAGCAAATGCTTTTACTTCAAATTCGAGAAGCAAAAACCTTCGAAGTATATGATAAATAGGTTTCTAGCACTTGCTTTACAATCGCAGGAAAAGCATTTGCTGCACCATAAGCAAATACCTCAGATTATATGAATAAAGTTATGCTTTTGATAGTGCAGTGCAGACTTCGCGTCCGGGGAAGTGACACGTGTGTGGTAATTATATTTGTCGACGAAGGTGTGTATTGAACGTTCCTTTGGACAGTTGAAATAAAGATTTTCCATACTGCAATATACAGCTCGAGTGAAGCTGGGAAACATCCCTAAACTAATAGTGTGCTGCGTTATTCTACACAACATCGCAAAAACACTACGCGATCCAGACTTCGAATTAAATGAAGTGGAGTTTAATAACACCGCAAATAACCGTATTGAAGAAAATTAGTATTAATATTAGGAGAAGTGGAATGCGAAAACCGGAGGAAATTGCCCAACTGATTTTGCAACAAGATTTGTAGGGCAAGTTGATAAGTTTTGTGTTTCCGTTCTCTTCGGAAGACGAGGTCTTTTTATTTTCTTTGATAACGTGCTTTTTGCAGTTTCTGGAACCAGAACAGATGAGTCCCACTCCGAGTAGATGTCCGCCCAAAAAACAGCATTCTGTTGGTGGCGAACCGCGAAAATTTTATTATTGCAACAAACATTTTTTAAATCGGAATTGTTACCGCGATAGGAAAGTTAATTAATGGGGTTTAACATATTTTACTAAATATTAAGTCGTTATTTGAGCATGGCTTTCGGGATATTTTATTTTTGTAACTAATATTTTGCTAAGGGTTGAAAACCATGTGTTTGACTAGTAGGTGTACGCTTAAAAGCTGCTTTACTGAAGGGGCATAACGTATCATTGGAAATTCTTATGCGCACATTCTTGATGTAAAAATGTCACAAGTTAGAAACTAATTACGTTGGTACACACTGCAATCAAAGACATCTTTGTTTGGTACGTTGAAAATTGAGATCTAAATGTAGCGCTTGTTACGGACGAATGCATATTTTATAAATTGAGATGTTCAATAATTAATATGAAACTGTTCCAACATAATTTTTTTTTTATTACTTATTACTTATTAATTATTAATTGTAATGTGCAATTGCCTAGCGTGTACATACTCCCGGGCGCAGATGACCATTAAACACCTCGAATTTTATTTTTATTGTTTTTATTGTTGTACAGATGAATGTGTAACCTGAGAAAGGGGAGCTGTATTTTTCTAACGCACTCAACCTTATATATTGGTCACGGTGTTATGATCTATTTACAACTTACCCTTGTAAGGCTTTGTTTTAATGAGTTTTTTTGTCAGTTTGTCAAGTAGAATTGTTTGCCTGCGAACTAATTTCTCTTTGTATGTACTTTGTTGTAATTTTACATACGTATTTTGTGCTTTAGTAGTCACTAATACATTGTGTACGTGTAAATTCCTGGCTATTTTCTTTTGTCCTTGCATTTACCTTATTATCACCTATGCAATTTTACTGTTGAATTTTATATGTACTGTAATGTGCTTTATTGATTTATGTGTTTATTTACTTAAAGACCGGTATGATCGCTTTTAAAGGGCCACATGTTTGGTATTACGATTTTTATTCTGATTATTTATGACACAATTGTGAGTGTGACTACAGGTTTTTTCTTTGTGTTTATGTGCAACTAAGCGGCTTTTTATTTATTTTTCTCTAAATGTTATAATTTTGTACGCACTTTAACCTGGTTTAATAGTAGTTTGTTATATATTCAACCCTTTCATTGTTTTTTTATGTTATTTGATTTAATAATGTACTTGTGCAATTATTATTTATGAATAAAGTGAGTTTTATTGGTTGTTCTTTCACACAATAGTATATTAACGGCCTGAATCACCGTTGCGCAAAGCTCGTTGATATTAATTTGACTAGTTCATATTTTTTTTACCTGCCCCTCATGATGCAACACTTACCTCATCCAGCCAATCTAATTCAGATAGCACAACGTACCTACCACTAAACGGTCAATTCGCTTGATCAGATTTGAGGTTTGCGAGTAATTAAATATCAGATTGGTAAATAAATTCTAATGTTTTAATTATTGCCAGGAAAGTCAAAGTAAGGCAAGCAACTAATTTGAGTAATAGTAACATTATTGTCAGTAAAGTCAAAATAAAGCACTTAGCGATTGTTTTGTTCTTGCATTTGCATTATTGCAAATAAGTTCAAATTACACTTTTCAAGATAGGGTACCTGGTGGACGCTGCAAGTCTGTGTCGGTGTAATGATCTGTAATCAAATAAATATTCGATATTTTGTGCAAGATCGTGTTTCTGTCGCCATCCATTAACTTCCAAAACGCCTGTTCCCATAACTTGCCGGTTTTACTTATATCTGCGTTCTGTTTGATTTTTGTGTTCATGTTATTGATTACACTCATTGCTTCACTGCTCACCATTTGCCATTCCGCTTGTAACTTTATTAACGCATTCTCTTTCGCTTTTTTTACTGGGTACTTGCGATTTTTCTAGTACGGCTTTATAATTGTGCAAAACATGTACAAATTTTACCTGATCGTTCCATTTTTATTCATGAAATCCATTATATGGTGATCATATGTACAAAAATGTAGTATTAATGATTAGATCGTCGCCTTTCCGCACTTTACACAATGAACTCAAAGCTGCAAAGGTCAGAATACAAGCAGTCGATTAAGTGTTCCATTACTTAAACATACTATCGTTCATCCTTTTGTTATACTTTTAGATAAATACCAATACCCTGAAGCAAACCACCAACATTAGTTGACGCTGAGGTAAAATAATTTTTTGTTATCTTGAATTGAACATTATTTTACTTTTATTTAGTGTTGAGTTTAAATGGAACAAAAACAGAGGACAATTGTTTGTCGTAAGAAGCGACTAATCAAATGGGTGTGGAAGGTGCGGTTAGGAGCGGTATTTACAACTTCTGGAATTATTCTTGTTGAGTGATGTGAGTGTGTGGTGGGCGTTTTGTTTATGTTGAAAATTTTGATTGTTATTGATTGTCGTAATGTAAGTTGGGCTGTTTTGCCTTGCCTCACCTGACATTTCAATATATTTAAGTTATTTTGTTTTGGTAGAATCTTTTTTAGGTTTTGGTCCTTATAGTTATGTAGTATTGTGGAGTCACTAAAATACATATATTGGATATAGGTCAGTTAAATTAATTGTTCTTTTAGGTTAGGTTAACTTAGTTTAGGAATTCTGATTATGGTACTGATAGAGGATGAAAGTTTTTGTCGGATAACTTTCACGTAACACGGGTATAAAATCGTTGTAGTTTAAAGAAGTTTGTATTATAGATACGAGAGACCCTGGTCACCATAGCATAGCTAACAAGCAAATAACCAAACAAGCATGCAAACATACCAAAGCAACTAAAACATACAACAAAATTAGTAGTGAAGACGCACATACGCAAACACCTAAACGAGTAAACCTACAAATATGGAAATAAAAAATACTATGAACAAAGCAAACGTCCAAGCACAAACAAGTAAACCCCGTAAACACACAAACACATAAGCCAGTAATGACGCAAGCAAGTGCCTTCCAAAGCAAAATACCATCCAACAAGCACACTAACACATCAAACTCGCACGAAACAAGCAAGAAAACTTACCAAAGAAATTAAATTAACCACGCGTGAATAATAACATCAAGCAAACACAAATTCCTAAAACAGGAAACTACTCAACAAGCCAATGCAAACATCTAAACATCCAAAACAAATAAAAAAACATACCAGAGAAGATGCATTTAAGAAGCAAGCAGGTACATTAGCACCTAACTACCCACGCGCGCATACATACATGGTGATTATATAATAAATATGAATCACAGGCTTTTCCCGGATTTTACGTGAGGCTAACTAGTAGTTATGAATTGTTTTAATGGTATTGCATAAAAACACAAAACACACGGTCGATCACGCTTACATGTAAAGAACACGGGTGTACCCCACCACTGGGTTATATGGTTTACAAAAGGCCTTATTCAAAATGTTCCTACATCTAGCTCCATCATCTCGATGCATCATCCTCAGATGCACAGAATTAGAATCTAATGTGATAACAGTTTTCTGTAAAGTAGTCTTCCAAGATATTGAAACCAAACAAAATCAATATTTGCGTTCATTTTGGGAGATTTTTTCAAACACCGTCAATAACTGTTTACAGGTTACTTATAAAAGTCTTTGAAATGTCATAAGCTTCATATTCCCATGGTTACTTAAAATTAAATCCATTAAAAAAATTGTTTTCACAAAACAGCGGCTTTATTAAGAAAACTTGATGATTTACCTATAGGAACTTGATATATCGTCTTAAATCATTTTTCTTTGTCTTTCAATTTATTGAGTAATATACAGCGGGGTTTCATTTAAAAAAAAACGAACTTTTGGCTCATTTTATTAATAGCGGAAATAATAATAATTTTAGCACGCCCTGTATGACATGGAGCCCATTTTTCAGTGTAAATTAAATATATCGGGTCTATCTAAACTATCATCAAAATTGCAACATTCCATGAATTGATTTAATTAGGGCCATGTTTTGGACCATATTTAACACAAATTATATTTTATCTCAAAAACCGATAGAGATAGGTATATGGCAATATTAACAAAAAAAGTATCCCAATAAAAGGACGATTCTAAAAATTTATTAATATATGGGGTGTTCCGTTTAAAATAATAAAGTTGCTAGGACTCCTTGATATAAGTGGCAACATCGCAATCCTGAAAATAGTTTAGATCGATAGAGCATTACCGCTTATGGAAATGGCCAAATTTACAGAAATATCCTATACCTCGTTCTCCGTAAACGTCTAACCTGCCATCGACCGTGAATCACGTTGTATATATATATATATATATATATATATATATATATATATATATATATATATATAATATATTATGTATTATAAAGATCGCAAATAACAGTAACCGTTATTTATGTAATTATATTCCATCATTTACAAAGAAATAAACATTCGGGTTTCGTATGAAATATCCGAAATTCGTACTATAAAAGCTAGGCTTAATGGTGCGCAGATTGAAATTTATTATTATGCAAAAAAAATCTGTTTGAGACGGCAAATTCGATAAATAAACAACATCAACAGTGAGTAATTCTGTTTTCTATTTCAGAACTCCGCCATTCTTTCTTCTTTCTCTGTATAATGCGACTTTAGCAATTACGTTAAATGAGGATATTAGTATTTTGTATTGTGCATTATTTTGATGAACGTCCACAATTTAGTTTCCGCATTTTTTATTGTTTTACATCAATTCATAATTTAGGTTGCGTGTAATACCGTTGTAGAGTAAATTGTGAGGTTTGATAAACGCAATTTTGCGTATTTTGGAGAAAGTTTAAAATTTTTTAAGTGAGCTCTAACGCAAGCAATTTAGAAGTATCTTTTATAGGTAAAGTATTTTACAGTTTTCCTTTCCTGTTTAAGCGAATATTTTTAAATCAAGTTTTTAATGATTTCTTGCCAAAAGTTTCAAACAGGTGGCGCCTTAATACATATTGTCGAATTTTTACGTTTTAATCTGTGATGCGCAATCTGCTCTACTTATGTAGTTTAACCCGTAATAAATTTTTCAGTGGAGACTGAGTCTGCTTCTGGTTCAGGTTAGGAGTTTTAATCTACTTTAAAAATGTATACCTACTGTGTAAAACTAAGGGTATTTTCTTTTTTTAATCATTTTGTTATTTGGAAATTTGAGAACAACATTTGAATAACATATTACAGATTATACAGACTGGTCCAGTATATAACGGCAGGACTTTACCAAAGGATAGTTAACGTAAAATAATGTCAGTTTTTCATATAAACATATGTGTTGGAGAGCTTCGTTTTCAAGGTACAGAGTGTTGAAATTTTGTAAAATAGAATATTTTGAATATTTCTAAAACGGCAGCTTTGAATTGTGCCTCATTATTTAGGGCTTATGATGATAAAATACGAAAATCAGTGGCGGAGATATGGATGTACCATCGCTCCTTTTCAAAAAAATCTCCTACGCGACTGAATTTATTATAAATCCAATAACGTCTTTCGATTGATTATGCTTTTTGGAACAAAAAAGTATGGTTACATGGTACACGTACGGCATACCGTTTTCGAGATATTTCAGATTTTGTGAGGTAATGTCAGGCCAGTGATGCAAAACTTAATTTCAAATTTAAATTTCACCAAGTAAACTATGACATTTATACGAACAATATTTTAATTCAGAAGTAATTTCGTAAATTATTTTTAATTTGGTTGCTAGTTTCAAACGTTAAATAAAATGCCTTTTAAATTTTCTAATCAAGAATATGCTGACATGCAGTTTGTTTATGGTTTTTGTGATGGGAATACAGCAGAAGCAGCTCGAGAATAGCGTAGACGATTTCCCAACAGATGACACCCACATCATAATGTTTTTTCAAGCGTGCATCTTCAATTCATCAATCAAGGGTTGAAGACTATACCTAGGAATCCTAATCGTCTGAATTTTAATACGGTAAGGAGAAACAATAACGTACTTCGTGCATTTAATAAAGATTCGAGGACTAGTCAAAGAAGAGTCAGTCGAACCACTGGAACTTCTAAATCAGTATTGTAAGAATATTAAAACAGGACCACAGACGTCCTTTTCATCTGCTACCTGTCCATGGTTTACACCCAGGAGACGAAGAACGCAGGGTTGCATTTTGTAGGTGGCTTCTGGACTCCGTTCAAAACAATGGGAATTTTTTAAGCAATATTCTATGGACCGATGAGTCATGCTTTACCCGACGAGGTATTGTGAATTTTCATAATCAACATGTATGGGCGCGTGAAAATCCTCATGAAATCATACCGCGAAAATTTCAACATGAATTTAGTGTGAATATTTGGATAGGAATTTACGATGGAAATCTTTTTGGCCCTCTTATACTTCCACAGCGTGTGAATTATGAAAACTTTCTGCAATTTCTGGACACGGAGAATCACAATATGTGGGACGACGTTCTGCTTAATATGCGAAGACGTCCAGCGTATTATGGCATAAACGCTCGTAATTGGCTGAATACAAATTCGGTGGATTGGTCGTGGTGGCCCAGTTGCATGGCTTCCCCGATCTCCAGACCTAACCCCCATGACTTTCTACGTATTTTTTGATTTCTGAAGAAACTGTTCATTCAACGCCAGTGCCAACTAGAGAAGTACTTGCACAGAATTCAAAATGCGTGTGCAGAAAATAATCATGATGTGCTAGTTAGCCAAAACCATTCCAATAGAAAACGCTGCATTCAACAAAATGGTTTTTATTTCGAACAATTATTACATTAGTCATTAATTTTTTATTTTGTCATTGAAACGTTTTGTTTAATATTTATTTGTATCTATTTTCGGTTCGTAAACATGAATTAAAAAACTATTATTTCCACTGCCTAATTCGAAGCAAAGTGGTTACTTCATTAATTTTTACGAACCCATAATGCCAGAACATAATAAATAAATCGTTACTTTAGTTATTTATCGGTTTATGAGTTGTATTTACTGGTTTTATTAAAAGTTATTTAGTTATAATTTGTATGCACTGCTAAATGTTATTCATACTAGTTAATGACAATACCTGACAAAACATGAAGTATCTCGAAAACGATGCACCGTACATGTACTATGGAACCACACTTTTTTGTTCCAAAAAGCATAAGCAATCGGGAGACGTTATTGGGTTTGCAGTAAAGACAGTGGCATAGGAGATTTGTTTGAAAAGGGAAGATGGTACACCAGCCACTGATTTTCGTATTTTATCATCATAAGCTCTAAATAATGAGGGACAATTAGTTCACACTGTGTACCAAATTAAAAATTATTCAAATCTGCCGTTTTAGAAATATTCAAAATATTCTATTTGTTTTACAACATTTCAACACTCTGTATCTCGAAAACGAAGCTCTCCAGGCTATATGTTTATATGAAAAACTGACATTATAAACTGGACCAACCTGTACATATAGTGACAATAATAAAAAAAAGTTCTTTAAAATAATTCCATGATTGACATCGTTTATCTAACACATTAGTAATTTACAAGAATATGTTATAAAAGTTGTGGGGAAAGAAATACCACTTAGATCAGTTTTCCATTACCACAAGTGATTTTTTTCTTCTGAAAACAAAATACTTCATTTATTATTTAGCTCATAAAATCGATTCATTGAATTGACCTAAATTTAACTTTAACCTTGATTCAATATTTTTTAAACTTGTTTATCTTCTAAATTGGAGAGTGGTATTGGCCTTCTCATATATAGCATGAAAAGCGCAACTGGAAAAACAGAAAGCAAATATTATATTTAACTCTGCGAAGAAAACACATCTGGTAGAATTTCGTTTTTTTTTTAGTACTCACATATAAACAATATTGCTTTTATTTGTCATATAAAAAATCTTAATAATGTAAATATTTCAAGTCGGATATAGAGATTTTCGTAATAAAGGCAAGAAAAAAGTAAAATGTAAACTTTTCCAAGTTATTGAAGTTGAGAAACGACGGTTAACGTTAACGCTAGCAATCAATAACAGTTTGGATGACGCACGCTAGTTCTAAAGGGATAAAAAGGAAATATGACGTTTACATTAATGCTAGACCCACATGGAATGCTTTTATGATAGATTCCTGCCATATTACTTCAGAAAGAACGCAATTCCTGCAAAACTTTTACTCCTGATGGCACAATAAAAATTTTTTGACAAACTATTCAACATTCACTTTCACGTTTTTATGGATGGGGAACATGATTGTAGCTAAACTTTTTGCATTAAATTACTAGTAGAGAAAAGGCTAAGTATAAAGTGCTTGTAGGAGGTTATCGTCCATTGCTATTAATAGTGACACGCTTTTAGAGCAGGCACGGATGTTATATTTTTATGGATATGGATGATATCTGACTATGATTGCCATAGATCGTGTTTACGATCTAACATTTTTGAATTTTCGACGGCATTTTATGTTTGTAATTCAAAAATGAATTTAGGGGCACGAGAGCGAGAGACCTTATAAATTTTCGTGTGTGTGTGTATGTATATATTTAGATAAATATAACACAGTAACCGTCGTTTGATTTAAAATTCATGTTTGTAAATCAGAAAGGATAGATATGAAATTTGATAGCATCATAAAATGCTACGTAACCCAAAATATCAACTCATTTATTGTATAAATGTGAAAAATTTGTCATTTCTTATCGTAATATGGTTTTGTTCAAAACGTAAATTGGTTCAATATACAACTTGCAATATCCTTTAATAGATGGAAAAAGAATTTTCAGTAAATAAAAATGTTGACTTTTACGAAGTTAACTGTTAGCAATCGATTTTCAAATTGCAATAACACACAAAACCAACAACGTTTTCATTTTATTATACTTAATGAAACGTAAATGACGTTTATTACACAGCATTGTGTAACCGATAGTTAATTAACCTAAAAAATAAAAATTTCAATGATCTGTTGAAGTAATTAAAAACAAATTTTAAACAAGATAAATTTTTTATCCACTTTAAGCGTGAACGTAGAGTTTAATCGCTTTAAACATTTACATTAATTTTTTTTTTTTGCATAAATCTTTACCTCATTTAATTCAGGTTATAAAATATTAGCCACAAGATAATAAAATTTTCGAAAACACATAATTTGGATTAACTCCAGGATGTAAACCATGTACCTATACTAACTAGTTTCAAAGGAATTTTTGAAAAATCAGTTTCACTAAATTATAATGTACTTACTTTATAAGAAACATGTAAAACATAGGTAATAAAAAATTATTTTAGGCGAGATTAAAGAAAAATTAAAAGTTTTGCCAGCAATTTAATTTTGGAAAAGTTACACTAAAGAACATAAATTTATTATTATATAAATTACGCATTCTTTCTTTAAAAAACTAGAATACCAAATTGTTTGCAAACTTGTAATTATAGAAATGATATTTAATGGGGTAAGTGCATGTAAAACACTTTTGAAACTTATTAATAGCAATTTTGGGTATTAAATAAAACTAACCTAATTATCCATAAATTCTAGTTTTCCTTGTCTAGACAGATGTATAAACGTTAGAAAAACATTATCTTTACCCGACTTTTGCATATTTTTACATAAAGAATTTTCGATTGCATGATGTAGTATGACTGCGGCCAGTCACGAACATTGTAAGTTGTATATTTTGTGGTTATTGTTATAACACGTTAATATACCTATACAAGTTTACAAGACTATTAAATTAAATTTATTTATTTATTATTTTAATAATTTTTAGTTGGTTTTTTATTAATTTTAAATTACATTAGAAATTTTAATCAGATCATTATTAAGCAGAGTTCCCCGCTAAATTACAATAATCATTTAGGGCTAATCGGCATTATTTTTTATTTTATTGTTTCTGTGAAAATCTAAAACATAATATATAATTTTTAATCAAAAGGTCAATTCGTTGTAGTGTGGTAGTTTGACTTTAAAAAAATATTCAGCGTTTATAGGAGATATTTAATCTAAATAGACAATAAAACTTATAACGGAATGGACTAAACTAATAACGAATTTAGAAAATTACTTTCATACTGAAGTTGAATAGTAACATTTAGTTCTGAACGACGTGTTTTCTAACAAGAACCGGCTTATTACTACTATACTTTGTCCAAACCTCCAAGTGCTCTAATGGACTAAATGTTTCCCTTATTATATTTGGTCATCTACCAACAACGCTATCCTCGTCTTATCAAACATAGAATGTAATTCAATGATACGTACCTTGCGTGTACTGTCAAATTATTCCATTTAATAAAAATCGCTCTTTTCAGATCGCCTAAATCTAGTACAAGTGTATTGTAAGGTAATGATGAATTTTCTATTGACCCATGACTGAAGGGAACCTTATAAAGCTCCTTTCATTCATTCTTTCATTTGGATGTAGAAGTTCAATTCTAGTTGGCGTTGCAATCAAACGACGTAGTGCAGAATATTTCAACTATAAGGATTATGTTTATTTAGTTATTTCTTCGCTACAATGAACGTTAGTGCAGCTGTTAAAAAAATAAGCAAAGGTTTATGTAGTTCAGAACGTAGAATCTATGCTCTCAAAAAGAGTAACAAAACCGAGCAGTAGCTAATCCGAAAACAACGCACGAAAAGAAAAAATCCACAAATTAACTATCACAGGGTGTCACGTGAGGTAAGGTACAAAATTTCACGATGCGTTCCCAAGGTAAATTTTAGTGGAAGTATGACATTTTTAATTTTAATAGTGTTCAATGAGCGTAAGAACACAAACACCATTGGAACATACACAAATTATAAAACAATAAACGTTAGGACAACAATTGTTCACTGCAAGCACAGCCTAGTCCTTTTATAAACGTTATTGATGGATTTTCGACGGTTGTTTCGTATTTCAGTAGCAATTTCGATCATTTTATGTAGCAGTTCATTCCTAGTACGTGATTTCTCCACATACACCTTCATGTACAGGTATTACTCCAAGGGATTCAAATAGAGTGAACGGGGTGGCAAAAAAAAAAACTAATACGCCGTTCGATGCAACGTCCAGTGTACATGGTATTTCAATACTCAACAACATTTCTACCATGGTAAGACGGAGCGCGTCATGTTATACCCAATAATACTGGTTCTTCTCGTAAGGCTTGAAGATGTTAAAACAGCGCCAAACAGAAAAGACCTGCATAGTAGGGTCCAGGTGAGTGGGCACAAAAGGTTGGACAGGTTGCAGATGTAAATGGCACAAACCAGATTTATGCATTTCTCCACATAGAGTAAGGTTATTTTGACGCATTATGTATATGCAGTATCTTGATAAGGTATGTAACGTATTTTGGGTGTAAATTAAGTGAGTTTGCACGGAAAAATTTTTTTTGTGTACGCAGAATGTAAGTTGGTGTAAATGATACGCCGCTGGAATTTAATGAAGCATTAGGTATCATATGAAAAAATATTTGAATGTTGTAGAAAGATTTTCGTGTTGAAAGCATTAAATTTGGTTGAGAAATAATGTTTTTTGTCAATTTTTACTGGAACCCCACTGGTACTGGTTCTTGCTACTGTGTATGAAGGAATTTGGTCTAACAAAATGGTTGTAGACGTATGAGTGAGTAAGATTATGATATATTGATATTGTATTAATGTGCAGTAAGGAATATGTATGCATATCTTTGTTTGCAGAAATTTTTGTAATATTGTACAATAGGAAAATTTAATGCATGTTCAAGAATGAAGTTAGAACTTGAGGCAGTTGCCTAAATTGTGCGGAAGGAGGATTCGCCCACATGTGAAACTTTCACGGAAAGTTGGGTTATGATCTGGAGAATGTACTGTGTGAACGTAATTGGAATTAATGGTGTTTTCGGAGAGTTTTCAGTGAATTCAGGATGGCTACGTTTATTTCCCATAGTTTACGTCTTGTGTTCCACTTGCAGAGATTCGATGCAATGCACGATTGCGATAGGTGAATTTTGATATTAGCGCGAAGATATGGCGGGCAGAAGGAATATAGGCGAGAGCCCAATTGAAGGGATAGGGAGTTTAGATAGTTCGAGCAGAGCTTAAGCAAGGGAGGTCGCGCGTGCGTTGTTTTTGAGGGGGCCATTAGAATGGTTCAGTGGGGGTTTTGTTTATAAAAGTTCAGTAGCACCGCTTATATAAGAGGTTGCAATAATCCAAAAGGGAATAAATCATATATGGACGTTCATAAATAAATATTTTTATTGTGGGTTGAAGATAATAGTAATTCTCTTTAAGAAATTTAAAAAAGTGCCAAAGCAGATTTGAAAATAACAGCAAGTATTTTGTTGATAGTGTTCAGTAGTAGAGCCTGCGACGATAATAATCTAAAGAAAGCCTAAAGTAACCCTTTAAGTAATTGAAAAATTTAGACAGTAGTGATCATCATTAACATTAACATGTAATATGTGTACAATCTTAAGTAATACCAAATTAATTGTACAAACCAAATAAGGGTTTTAATATTTACGTGGAAGTAAACATTCTTCATTGTGTTAAACGTTTTGAAGGGCAAACATTAAAGCATAATGTGATGCGCTCGCGAGTGTTAGAACCGAATGCATTAACTGATACGGATGTCTAATCTGTGTTGTGCATAGTGAATTTGCAAATTTTAAAAGGATTACTGAAAGCAGACCATATGGGCTACACTATACCTACGGATAAAAGATTAATTAACGTAATGTGTAAGAACTAGTTTTAGATTTTATTTAACAGATACAAGTACAATTATCTTTTGGGTTCATTTTTGCTTGTTGCGTTAATCATTGTTCATTTTAAGTAAAAAGGGATAATCGAATTTCTATTTTTAATGTGTTATTAAGATTTTGGGGACATATGTACGATTGAAAATTTGTGAATATACCTATACGCAGTATTTAATTTTACTTTGTTGTTCATTTGTGTCAGCTGAGAGAAAATTGTTAGAACCTATCAATTTACCTAACGAGTTACATCTTTACATCTTTTGATAATTGAAATTAATCTTTGTTTATTTTGAGTTTAATGATCGATTTGAGATTGCGTAATGAGCCAGATCGATTACAAAATTATATGTTAACTACTTTGAATTATTTTACAGTAAATCAGGTACAGAACACTACTAATCGTATAAGTATAAATTACAAATTTGAAGTATTAAAATTTAAACCTATCGATGAATGTCTAAATACGCTTTTTAAAAATAAAGTATTACTAAAATATAAAGATATTATTTATGATGAAAGCGCTGACAGTTCTATTTTTAAGTTATTCAGCAACAAACGAATATTTTGTTGAGATAACAATTATTAAAGCGACTTCTTTTAATTTTTGATTCTTTTCTAAATTGGGCATTGTTTATTCAATTCAAAGTTTTATAAAAGTTAGAAATATAAATTTATAGGTATACGAGGGATACTTAAAAAGTATTCAAACTAACGTTCTATGACTTGGAATTTTCATGTGTACGAGGTGTGTTCAATAAGTTTACGACGACCCGTGTATTTTAAAATTTTTCTAAGCTTTTGGATCAATTTCTTTTGATGTGTGATTGAATTTGAGTGGTGAATGGTTTTATTGAGTAGGATGCAATCCTGTCCTCCACAGTCAGATAGGATTAATTTAACATCCCGCCTAAGACTATTTAAGATTGTGGTGGCGCCTAGACACAATTTTTCCTGGACTGAGCATTTTCAGTTGGAGCGTAAGGTGTTCGAAACTACCTTTCAATCATTGTACTCCTTATATCGACCCCGCTCATTTCCACTGTAGCTGGCTTGACAACCCGCTTACGTGGGTAAGTCTGCACGACTCCTAGTGCGGTTTGGACATGTAACAATAGTCATTCAGCTAACTTTAATGCAAACTGTTATTTTACAGGCACAGTTGATGGTAACATTTCAATACCAATATTAAGCCATGGTAGTGGACGTGTTACCTTAGAATTGTCATTGTCAGGTATTCTTCTATTCGGATACCGGTTGGTTTATACTCTCATGTTGTTACTCATGTTACCAATGCAGTATCCGTAGACTAACAGCATGTCTGCGTATTCTTAGTTTGTAAAAACCAATATGACTCTAAACTTCAAATTAGCCGTATTTAAAAAAATGCGGAGTTCCATCAAACTAACACAGTGACATGTAACAGTTATTTTCTTTTAAAAATTAACCATGAAGTATTCATATTTTTTTATATTTTATAAATTTATTAAACAATTCATGAAGATACGACCATGACGAGACCTGTAATTGTTATCGAAACGTTAAATTTATGTAAAATATAAATATAAAAATACACCACTAAAGAACAAAAAAAGCTAAGTATTCTAATCATGGAGTTTTATTGTTTCAGTAAAACTTTCACCATTTATCTTAAAAAGTTTAAATATAGCAGTAATTGTAAGATATCTCCGGCAACAGGCGAATTCAGCACACTAATTTTAAATGTTTAGCGAATTGTGAATAAATGCGTAACACAATATTGGTTAATTTTAGGTCAAATGCCTTTAATTGACCAATAAATTGCAAAATATATTCGCAAGCATAAATAAATTTCAAATAACCAGTCTATTTTTTATTTGATAACACGTGATTATAATTTTAATAAATTACAATTTATAATCAAAATACCCACAAAAATTTGTTCAACACCATATCTCACTTTTATGAGCAATAAGGTACTTACATTGAAATATTTTTTTGCTTTTTTTTTAATTTCTGGAGCAGGTGGTGAAAAGCGGAAATTATTTCGTTTAAACAAGGAAGATTTTCATTACTCTTATCCACGAAATGGCATGAACACACTACAAAAAATCTGTTGGGTTGACGGTCTGCTCTTCTGCAATAGAAAAACGATAGTAATCAATCCATACCTTCCATAGTACCAATTTCAACTGACCGTAGCAAATTTTCCCACTTTTTTCTTTAGATTTTCGTCTTTTAAAAAGGTAAACGTTTTACAACCATTCTTGTGGGTGTGACTACAATCGGGCGAAAATCACCTACCGAATACAGTATTGAAAAGGATTTTTAGCACTGCACTTCATTTCCTTACCTTACAAACAAAGCAGAATCCGATTTTGAAAATGTGATTTGGATGAGGATGATTATAAAAGATACGGTTAAACAAACAAATAGATAATTAAATAAAGAGCTAAAAGAAGAAATTATTACAGATTATAAAGAAAATGAAGTAAGAAGTTATAGAAAATTAGTAATAAAGAATCAACGACTGTCCTAACCTAAATTACTAATATTAAAATATTATTATTAAATTAAACAAATCTAACAAACCAACACTGTACAATAATAAAAGAAACCTAACACTAAATATAACTCCTACAAATTATTCAAAAAACTTCAAAACTACAAAAAAAACGAAAAATAGAACAAATATCAACCACAGGTACAGTACAAGGAAAAAGGAATAAGTAGGCCCAGCTGACTTCGGATCTTTGACCAGGAAAGCGAGGGGACTCGTAACATGCATTTCAGACCTCCGTAAAAAATTGGACCAAATACTAATCGGTCGCCATTGCACTGGTGGCATCCTCCGCCTTCCGTAATATGACAGATAGAGAAGATATATTTCTCTCTTCTTTCAACATTTTGGTGGCGAATGGTGATATATTGATATCCGGAATTACGCGTCCCCCCTCTTTCCTTGTCAAAGCTTCGGATCGTAACGCGCATTTTACACATTCAGAAGTGCCAACCGCAAAACGAAGGACATCGTTACATTCGTAAACAATTTTTTAATTTTAAATTATAGAAAGATTACGGTATTTTATTGAACGGTTGTTGTCTTGTGATAAGAGATCGGAGTTTCGATATCGGAGAGAGGCAATACTTATTTTATTTATGATAAAGTGAGCCGTATGCACATGTTCTTAGGGATCAATATATTAGACTGTAAAACAGGATAGTCCTGCAATTCAAATTTAGCGCTCGATTACGACGTAATCACTAATAGAATAACTCTTCCGTTCTGAAACCTTGCGGTAACACGCTTCTTTTCAAAATATCCAAGAAGACAATCTTAAATGATAAAATGTATTTTACGTGACAATTTGTTATACATCCAAGAATTAAATTAAATTCAAATTCAAATTCAAATTAAATCTAATATGAAACTTTAATCTAATAATTTATATGAGATTTATACTCCCGAATATTTACAAACTACCCTCTTTACCGATCGAATCGACTATAAACTCTGGCAACTTCCTATAAAAATTTTGAAACCGCTCAACAAGTAGTATCTTTTTACCAGTTTTTCACAAAAATAAATTAGAATGCAAAAGTTGTATGTAAATCTAATATATAATTACTTTCCAACTTACAGATACGTATGTAGGTACAGAAGATTATGCAATCCACTTTTTTTCACTAACGCTAAATCCACTTATTAACTTATTTTACAACATTTGGCAAAGTTTTGCCAAGATCGGTCAGGATGTCT
This sequence comes from Vesta saturnalis, assembly GCA_036346205.1. NCBI lineage: Eukaryota > Metazoa > Arthropoda > Insecta > Coleoptera > Lampyridae > Vesta > Vesta saturnalis. Next base: position 2,569,554 of record JARFJB010002198.1, on the reverse strand, counting down.
GTGCGTAGGTGCTTGCGTACGTGCGTGCGTGCGTACGTGTAATAACAATAATGGTCTTTATTATAGCATTGCAAATAAGACAAACAAATTCAAAAACACAAAAAAGAAGTATACATTATAGTTATGCAAATACTACAATAGGTGCGAGTTCACATTGTTTAGGTTTAAACCTAATCTGGTATTCTACTCGGACCTTTACAGCTAATTTCATTGAAAGTTTAATACAAAACCAAAATATGAAACAACATAGTATAATGCTCGAGCCAATTCAATGTAGGACCAGCTCACTCTTTTTTTATGCCATTTTTTTTTATTCTACTGCGTTTGTATGGTTATTAAATACCGCTTAAAGGTAAACTTGAATTTTTTCAAATCGTGATTGGCTAATTCACTTAAAAAGTGACGTTGTATGATGTGGGATTGTAAACATGTATTTACTTTTTCTTCCTATATTTATGTTATGAACATCCGTCCGAAACTATAACTTTCGATAGACTGTTTGTCTACTATCTGTTTAAAAGTGAAAATAGCATGTAGGTATCGCATGTGTGCCATGTTCAACCAACCAGTTTTTTGTAGTGTATGAGAAACTTGGCAACCCCTTCTTATTCCATACACTAGTCTCAAACAAGAGTTTTGAACAGTTTGGATTCATTTTTTAAAAGTTATTATAGTAAAGGCTACTAAACAATATTATCATCGCATATGTATTCACTTTTTTATGATCGCTGGTTTGTATGTTCAGAAAAACATATTATTGCTTCGTAAAAATTTTATGATAGAGTTAAATTCGTAACAAACCTCCATTGATGAGGAATGGGACAATTACAAATACACACATCATGTGTTATAAAATTAAAAAAATTATCAATTGCACTGTTATGTGAAAAATTAATTCGCGTTCTACAAACTTTCTAAATATACATATTAAATGCTTTGTTTGCTTAGAAAAGTAATCTTCCTAGCCTTCAATATTTATGTAATGATAGAGAATGAATGTAATAATTTACATCGTTTACTACATATTCTCCAGTTTTATTTTTGTAGAAAATCTTGGGAACATAAATAGTAACTAATCACTAACTCATCAATATACTTAGCTTTTTTGGTATTTAATAGTGTATTTTTGTATTTATCTTTATACAAATCTAAATGTTTCGATAAGTCTTACAGTTATCGTCCTCAGTAGCAATAAAATCTTTCAGATATGTTTAAGATGCTGAAATAATTTTATGATATATAAAATTGAAAGCATAAGCCTATTATTAATTTAACAGTTTGACAAACGTATAAAGTCAACAATTTACAATTTAAGTAAAGAATAACTAGATCCTTAATAAATTAAATATTATTAAACTGCCTTGAAAATGACAAATCAGAAGGTGGAAGGCTAACAGTGAAAAATGTCATAAACCAAGAGCATATTTAAGAATACTTAATCAAACTATCATGTCAGTGTAAAGTTGTGAAAAACCTAATTTGAAATTGATAATAGCGTTCACTTATAAAAACTTGACATGCATTAAAAATCCAGTTAGATCTAAACTTTGTTAATAAATGTGAGTGTTATTTTACAGTGAAAACACAATGTGATACGTTAATATAATTTATTTAATTTTAATTTTGATTTCGATTGCGATTTCGATTCGGATTCCGATTCCCATTCTGTTTCCGATTCCGATTCCGCTTCACAATGTGGTACGTTAATATAAATTATTTAATTTTAATTTTGATTTCGACTTCGACCTCGAACTGGACCTCGACCTCGACCTCGAACTCGACGTCGGCGTCGACTTCGATTTCGATTTCGATCTTGATCTCGATCTCAATCTCAACCTCAACCATAACCTTATCCACAACCTCAACCTCAACCTCAACCTTGACCATAACCTTAACCTTAACATTAACCTTAACCTTAACCTTAACCTTAACCTTAACCTTAACCTTAACCTTAACCTTAACCTTAACCTTAACCTTAACCTTAACCTTAACCTTAACCTTAACCTTAACCTTAACCTTAACCTTAACCTTAACCTTAACCTAACCTTAACCTTAACCTTCAACCTTAACCTCAACCTTAACAACTTAACCTAAACCTCAACCTCAACCTCAACCTCAACCTCAACCTCAACCTTAACCTTAACCTTAACTCTTAGCTTTAGCCTTAGCCACTAACCTTAACCATAACCCTAACCCTAACCCTAACCCTAACCTTAACCCTAACCCTAACCCTAACCCTAACCTTAACCCGTAAAACTACAACTATTGTGCTTTAGATGAACCACCAGGATCTGAATATTACTTTTGTAGTTCTTGTACCTCTCAAGGTGGTGCAGCTGATTCCTAAAGAGCAGGTACCGGTCTTATACATATAGACATACCCGTGCACGTGTTCTCGGACGCACTCACACAGGCGCACATATACACACATGCACGAACGCACACACAGACACATGCACATACATACACACTCGCGTACACACGCGCGAGCGCCTGCATATGCGTGCGGACTGGAGAACGGAGAATTTGTTTTGAATATTTAATTTTGATTTATCTCTCTATACTAGGTGCAAGGCTGTGCATATCTAAAGCAATGGTCTGTAACCGTACGATTCATTCGGCCATGGTTGTTTTACTTACTTTCTTCTTTTTTCGCCTTGTTGTGAAAAAGGAGAACTGAAGACGCTATAAGATCTGGGAGTTCCAGGACACGGCCACACTCTAATTTTTCATTGATATAAAATTTTAGAGAAATAAGCCTATTTATGAAGTGGTAGCACTGTGCTGGCAAAGATACTCTGTTTCGGTAGCAGCCGGAATAACAACCTCCTTATCTTAAGCTGCCTGTAATTAAATGTAGCACCCTTCAACTCAAAATGTTAGAGGGGGGGGGGCATAATTAACCTTAACGTTAACCTTTACTTTAAGCCTGTAACAGTGTTACGATATCGTCGTGTGAAAACTCACCAAATGTGACCTAAGGATGTTTATTGATCTGGAACGTGAAAATTGCCCTTTAAGGCTGGGAGCATGTCTTTGTGGGTGTTTTGAAGTAGAGCTATGCTACAATACATCTCCTTGATAAAGGTATGACAATATTTTTAAACACAAACTTTATTATTTGCGAATTTCTTTTTACCAACCTTCCTTAGAGACCTGTTACCATTTATTGTATAGTTGCTGCTGTGGTCTTTTTTTATGTTTGGGTTAACCCACGAAGGTGCAAAACTTGCTGAAAGAGTGTAACGGAAATGTTTGATTTGGGATTTAAAGGTTTGTAAAAGAACCGACGTGTAGTAAATTCCCTAATCGGAATCCCTTCGAACAAACGAGCTATCGTAGTGTATAGTCTTCGATCCTTGGAGCCGCGCTGCCTATGGGTTCAGAATGAGCGAATCACTCGCTTGGACTGATTATGGAGTGCAGTTCGGAGAAGTAAAAGCCGATAGCGATAGATATGAGGGATCACTCATAAAAAGACGATAATTACTATCAGGCAGATTCTTTGTGAGACTAAGATCATTAATGAGTCAGAAAGCGTGCTTTTTGATAGTCTAAAGAATGATAGGCGTGGTAGAAGAGCGGTAATAGGCACTTATCAGTGGAAATTTTGTTTAAATTCGACATCAATCAAACGAATCAAGCTTTTTGCCAGTTCGGGTTTTGTGCAGACAGTTTCGGTAGTGTACGGATAGATGTGAATGGGAGTTTTGGTGGAAGAGGGTAAGTGTTTATGTGAAGGAATAATGCGGATACAGATACTGTTTTTAAAGGACTGCTGGATTTACCAGAGGAGTGTTCATCGAAATGCTTCGATTGAATAAAAATTTAAACTCTATGCACGTAGCTTTGAGGGTTGGCCAAAAGCTCGTTAAGGAGTGTGGCGTGCCAAATATGCTCAAAAGTTGTACATATGTTAAGGCCAGCAATGCGTGATTTAATGCGGAACTCGATAAATCTGTATAAAGCTGACGAAGAATGTATATTCAAGGTGCGCAATGGGGTTATACTTACTTAACATTGAAAGTACAGATATAGATCTGTATTTAATTAACAACGTAGGAGTGTCTAATCATAATACCGCATTTATATTGAAAGATTGGGGCTGGGAGCTTGTATTTGTGGGTGTTTTCACATAAAGCTACTTTACAATACATCTCCATGATAGAGGTACGACAATGTTTTTTAAACACAAATATTATTATTTGCGAATTTCTTTTTTCAACCTTCCTTAGAGCCCTGTTATCCTTTATTGTATAGTTGCTGCTGTCGTACAGTCTTTTTTATGTTTGGGTTAACCCACGAAAGCGCAAGAGGTCAATGAACTTTGGTATTACTAAGAACTTGTTTCATTTTTAAATTTTTAAGAACTGTGGTGATACCTTTAGAAGTCAATGAACTTTGGTCTTGAAAAAGTCTTTGGTCTTTCCAGGAATTGGTTCTACATCTAAGGTTCTTAGTATTGTAATGACACCTCTGGAGTCAATGAAGTGTGGTCTTGAAAAGATGTCTGAGCTTTAGGACTCTCTTTCTCTGGTTTCCAGGAATATACCAACTTTCTACTTCTACTTTCTAAATATTGTAATATGATACCCCTAGATATCAATGAACTTTGGTCTTGAAGAGGTCAATAAACTTTGGCATTTCTAGGAACTAGTTCTATGTTTAGATATGTAAGAATATGAATATAAACTTTGACCTTGAAAAGGTCAATGAATTTTAGGCTCTCCCCTTCACACATTCTCTCTCTCATACTTATTGTAATTTACTATCTTTCAGTCTCTTTCTCTATGTGGTTAGGATCGCTCCTACCTATACTACCATCAACGTTATAAAGAAGAGGAGGGAAAAGTGCATTGTACTACCAGGCAAAAAGATAAGACATATAAATCGGAGTTTCGAGATACTGTAAAAATAGGGGTTCCTCCGTCGACCATGGTAGAAGAGATTCCAGGAACATTCCTAGTCTTTTCGCAGACGAATGCTGATGGCAAGATGTATAAGATTGGCACTAAGGAAGCACCATAGGCCCAAAAGCATTCAAGAGTTAGTTTGCCATTTCACAAGGATGCTCTTTGTGAGTATGTCAGTAGATCTTCAATCACAGGTGGTCAAGGTTTCAAGAGATGTAACTGCAAAAGGCCATACTTTAACTAGTAGAAGGTTGTTTGTTACAAACGTTTGTAAGACATTATCATTTTATTTCACAAGTACTGATGAAAATTCCCTACTTCCTGAGTATTGTAATTTCACTTCTGCCACGAGGATTTGTGTTGTATGTAAAATATAAAAAAAATGATACATACATAAAGACAAAATTTACATTAATTGGGCTCGATAGCTCAGTTGCTTAGAGCGGTAAAGTACACGTCGTAGGTTCAAATCCCACTCGAGGTAAACTTTTTGTTTATGTATTTCGTAAAAATTAATAATAATTTTTGAAATAATGCTATTTAAGGTTTCAAATTTTAATTGTAATATATTCTACTTAAAATATAAACCAACTAGTTCTCTCAAAATCGTACAATATGTAAATAAACTATATCTATGCAATTTTAAAAGTACCACTTCATTTAACATTTTTTATAATAGGAAATTATTTTTTTGTAGAAAACTTCACTTGTATATCAAAAGAGTTTATTTTACCATTGTCGTAGTAGAATGTATAACGTTTGCCAATAGGAATCTTTCACAACACCATAAAAGACGTACTTGGCGAAGTGCTTACAAGAAAAATAGTGGAACACAAAAATCCATACGGAAAATTAATAATAATTACAGCGTTTTAACACTGGTCACGTCTCCACATAAATTACAAAAAATTTCCCAATCTAATATTTACTTGTCAACAAAATTTTACACATTTGAAATATGACTTTTTTAAAAGTAAACGACATAAATTAATGTGATAATCTTTTTACAAATCTTGCAAAATAATAGCTGAAATATACAAATACATAAATGCTACAGCTTGATTAGAGAAATCATAAGTGGAACTGAAAAACAGTGCTACCAAATCTTTTGTTGTGAATAACTATAGTAAGAGCATTCTTATTTTAAAATAATTAAAAGTATCAAACTTTTAAATTGCTTTTCGAGTTCGTATAATAAAAATCCCAGAGGATGCATTAAAAAAAATACATAGCCGTTATTAAAATCGTTAACAAAATGACGGCCACTTTTTATTTTAAATTAAAAACGATGATACATTCTATTAAAGCCATTGCAGATTGCAGTTTACATTTAGTATAATCTATCGAGCTTTAGCAAAAAGCTGGCATCATTCCATATATACAAAGTTGAACTGAAATAATAAATAAATTTATGTATATGTCCTTTATCTAAATATAAAGTAGCGTGAAAAATTAAAGTTCAAATAGCCTAGACATCCATTAAATAAAAATTCAAAACTCATTTTTAAACAATACCATGAAATGACAAGGCATATAGGATAATTATGACTCTAAATTTTTAATACGTTTAAAATTATACAGGTCAGCATTGCCTTTAATTTATATGACGTACTTTTTTTTGAATATCAGAATTGCATGTCAGTAACGATTATTTCCGGATATGATTACACGTTTCCAGAATAATTGGATGTTCTGCGACTAACTTAAAATTGGTAATACTTTTTAACTAATATATGAATTAATTATTTAAACTGATCTAAATATTTTTAAAATTCCACAGTTATAATTAATTACTTTAGTTACTGTTCTGTTACTGCATGATACTTAATGCATAATTTCGATGGGTTCTTTAACCCTTCGTTGGCAGAATTTTTTGATGAGTATGATGAAAAAATACAGTGTTTTTCTTTTTCAAATGATAAATTGTATGTAACTACCGTTCGTATATTTAGACTTATTTACACAGTCTAATTCTGAGGTAATTAGTGGGAAATAATTTTCTGCTAGGTCCGAAAACACTCGTGTTTAAAGAAATTAGCGTTTCTTGGAAAATGTAATATTTACAGACTAGATAAGTAACAGTGAAAATATTTATTTAAAATTTAGAGAAGTTAATTGATGGAGAGTCTTAATCAAATGTTTATCGAAGTCACGAGTGTGGAAATTATATTTTATGTTTGACGGTTAAAACTTAAATACATCCTGTGCGTGTTGACTTTATACACTAAAAATTGTTGGCAATGTTTATTTATTACAATAAATGCTAATTATTTATAAAAACTCAGATAAACGCCTTGAAATCGCAGCTGATAAAAGAGGGCAGATTTTTGAACTACACTAGTCAATATTGAATTACTGTAATCAATTTTACGGTTTTTTTAAGTTATTTTCATACTGATACAAATATAGAGCAATTGATAAGGTTAATATATTGAAGCTGAAAATTTTGGAGAAACGATTCACTTGTAGGAATTATGATTTCAATCTGCGTGGGGTTATGCGAATATGAATTATGAGGTAAGTGAGTAGGTGATGAAAATTGCAAGGCGTCCAACTTCGATTATGGTATTATGGCGATAATAAAGGCTATTAAGTGACGTTATTTTAAATATTATGCCTTTCGATCGATCGATTGATACTTTCATTACCGTGACATCCTAGATAAATAGCGCAATGTGTGGACAAACGCGGGTACATATTTTTTGATATAAATCAAAAGTAAAAATTCGTTGCAGAAGTGGTTCAAGTTCTTCTCTTTTCGCAGAGCACCGCAACAATAGGGCATAGTTGTTAGAAAATGGATGAACCTACCTAAACTCTGGAAAGGACCTGACCTGTCTTCGGCAAAGCCATAAAAGGCAAAGTTATGTAAGAAGTAGGATTCTGTACCTTTAAGTTAGTCTTAAAAGTCTAATAATCCACTTGAAAGGTGTAATGTACCCAACTTTGTTTATATTATTTTACTTCACATTCCTGGTTGCGTCCTGAATTTTGTGTAAATATACCTAAAAATATCACCTTGGCTAAGTAGTACATTACGCCGCTGCTTTAAGTCACTGTGATTAGGTATTTTCCCAGTAAATTATGGTTGTCTGTTGTAGTGGGAGAAATAATTATTGATTATTGAAATTATACTTTAAAAATTAGTATTACCATATAAAAGTAATCTAGGGGTACCATTAATGTATACAAAATATATAAATTTAAGACACGATAATCTGAAGAAATATTTTCTTCTCGAGTTAAACTTCGGAAAAACAATTTTTGGAAAATTGTTTTTTTTTCAATCTGATGAGCATTTTATTACACGATCAATTAATATTACAATAAGCGAGTTGCCGACTAAACTCACTAGAGAAAGCCGCGGGTTTTAGTAAGATAAGAAATATATGAAATATTGTTTCCAAATTTGCACTTACTCTACAATAAATCTCATAGTCGATAACATATGCCATAAGGCGCCACTGGGGTCAGAATTTAGTGGTAAAAGATCTAGGTCAAAATGTTGAAATCCTGAATGATCGTAGAAAACAACTTAATCACTTACGCTTTTCCTTTCGCCTTCGTATATTCTGTTTAAACGTTTACGATGACCAAAACGAGTAATAACATATTCCCTGTAAGTTTTGAGACAAATTTCTGTTGTAATATTTGTAACATAGCAACCCCTAATTTTTGTTGCTATGGTGCTAGTTATTATTGACTTGTTGTAAGTAGTAGCTGTCAAAAGTAAACAATGATAATGTTATATAGAATATATACATATATATATATATATATATATATATATATATATATATATATATATATAAATTCCGATCATCACTCGTATAATACGAGATTCAAAAACAACTTTACTTTAGCCGCATCAAACAATAGAGTACATGACACCTCATATTTACAAATGGGTCTAAGATTCTACAACGCTCTTCCTCAACATATAAAGTATATAACGATATATAAACAATTCAAACAAGAAGTTTCAAAAGTCCTCAACAAAAAGGCATTGTATTCATTGGATGATCCTTTTTTCAATGTTACAGCTTAGGTAACAGTATGTTTATAGTTTTTGTTAAATAATTTAAATACCATTATGTGATATCTATGTTTTATGTACCTGAACATTTTATTATTGTAAGTATTGTGTATATTTTACGCCAAACGGCAAACAAATAAATAAATAAACAAATAAACAAAATATATATATATATATGTATAGGGTGAGGCATCTAAGCTCCTTCGGTTTGTATACGAAAATGGTAAAATATTTTTGAAATCTTTGTTTTAATTATCGTGTAGGTTCATTAGGAGGACGTTTTAAAATTATTTTCGAATATGCAGGGTGGTCCGTAAAAATTGTACGCATCAAAGTTATGAAAATTTAAATGGAACATCCTATATATGATGGCATATTTCGATTCTGTGGACTAAATAAAGTTCACTTACTGTTATAACTCCACCTGTTGCCGAGATATTTCATTATTTGTGAGAATGTAGATCGAAATTCAAAAGAACTTTCTGTTTTACGTACTCGAGGATTTTTTTTCAAATGTTTTTCATTGTTTACTGAAAGCATCAAACTTTAAAATCCACCGAAGTTATTATCACAAATTTATACCGGGTGTATAAAAACTCAGTTACTATTTTGACCAACATTAAAGCCAATTAACTTCCTTAATGGAACACCCCATATTTATCACCATATTTTTATTCTAATTTTAATTCCCTACAAAACTGTATTAGGGTTCCCTATACCTATCACTTACAGATTTTTTGTATTATAATTCGTATATATATATATATATATATATATATATATATATATATATATATATATATATATATATATATATATTGAAAGATCATAGTCCACTTTTGTGCATGTTATGTAACCCACAATTCGCTAAAGTTACACATATGACAACATTTGATTATTAATGTTTATTTGCTATAAGCGATATTAATAGATAATTATAGAAATTCCTTTTTGTGAACGAAATAATCATTAGTTGTATTTTTATAGCAAAGTAAAAGTTATGGAGCATGTCCCACTCGAGACAGTCTTTTACTGTATGTACTTTAAAAGTTTATTCTAAAAGAAATATAGTTAGCAATTATTATTTTGAACTTCCATTCCTTCACAAATAAAGATTTCTGCGCTGTGGTTAGCTGGACAACCCGTTTGGAAGCCATAGAGGTTCAGCAATGACCCAAAGAGCAAAAGAAAGCGATGAATATGTAAAGGTTGTACGGATCTCACATATATTTTTAATACACTCGGAGCTTGGGTTTTGGTTTTTCTTTCTTCTTGACTACTCTTCTCACTTCCTAACTTTCTTCTACACCTGCCCCGATCTTATATCGTAATATACTATAATGATTGGTAATTGTTAGTCTTAACGTACAGGTACATTTCATAAGTAGTTTAAAAATATTTTTTCTACTTCCATCGTTACAATGCCATTTATGCACGATCACATTATAATGTGATAAGTATAACCAAATTTCTTTGATGTAATCTTCTTTTTATAACCCGCCCGCAGACGTCATTATGGCCCAGTGGGCTAAATTGAAAACAAGAGGCACTTAATTTAAAAAAAACAGTGTTGATATAACCATATAACATAACCAAATTGAGTGCGTTTCTGAATCGTAAATCAGATGCTTACAGACCTAAAAAATCGAAAAAACTTTAACAGCCCAGCAAATTAAAGAATTTTTATTCTGTGCTCCAGATAAAGATTACCTAGTTACAAAAGTAAAGTATAACACCAAATTAAATAAAAATATAAAAATTATAAATATTTTAGGTTGGGTTAATTTTTGTTATAATGGGAGCCTGTCGACGCGAAGAATTAATGAAAATTGAAACAAATCATATAGAAGACCTGAACACTGTTCTTTTAGTTCACATTTCTGATACAAAAACAAAAACGGAACGTCAATTTGTTACTGGCAGTAGTTTCTACTTGCGTATGGAACTTAGACCTACAAACCTGTAAAGTATTATCCGATTTTTCTACCAGCAACGAAAATGTACAAAACAACCGATTGGAATGATTAAATTTGGCATTATCGCAAGCGTAGTAGTAAATGCTCATTACACCGGTCACTATTGAAAAAGAAACTCAGCGACGATATTGGTAGAATTAGGTGCGAACCTTCAGCTTTAAAACGCCATGGAGGGTGGCGATCAACAATTGTTGCAGAGGGTAATATTGACCAGTCGTTAAGCAATAAAATCGAGACAGCTAATCAAAGCTTGAATGCTGTTCAAAATAATGTTGTGCAAAGAATGCTGAGTCCATTGATATTACAAACTCCTTAGTGACCACCAATATGGGTTTAGGCAAAGTCGTTCAACAGGTGATCTTCTTTCATATGTGACCCAAGTTTGGAACAATACACTAGAGCAGTCCGGTGAAACAGTTGTAGTCGCTTTAGATATCTCAAAGGCATTTGACCAAGTTTGGCATAAGTGTTTACTTACATTCAACGTATTCTCGAATGGGGAATCAATAATCTAGTTAAATTTAATGCTAACAAAACTCAGTGTTGCCTTGTGTCCCCCAAAAAAGATCGATCATTTCCTGTTGTAAGTATGAATGGCTCAGTTCTTAAGTTTTCAGACCCTATTACTCTGTTGGGTATGACTGTATCTTCAAATCTCTCATGGGTTGACCATATTCTGTCAGCTACCAAAACAGCTGCTCGTAAAATAGGCTTTTTGTACAGATCTAAGCAGTACTTTACCTCTCGACAACTCCTTCTGCTGTATAAGGCCCAAATTCGGCATCATCTGGAATATAATTCTCACCTCTGGGTTAGTGCTCCCCAATACGCTCTTGATATCGTTGATCGTATTCAAAAGAGAGCGATTAGGCTTATAAATGACCCGTCCTTAACTTCTCACATACTGTCCCTTGAGCATAGAAGTATGGTTTCAGTTCTTTCTTTGTATTATCGTTATTACAACGGCAATTGTGTTGCTGAATTATATTCAAAGATACCATCTCGGGCTCTCTTTGCGAGAAACACTCGGTTCGCTCATTTACATCATCAGTGTGCAGTACAAATCTCCACTTGTCGTACCAGACGGGCGCAATCCACATTTTTCTACACAGGTTCTAAACTCTGGAATGATCTCCCTAGTTCCTGTTTTCCTCTCACTTATGATATGAGAAAATTTAAGGTCGCTGTTCATAGGCATCCATTGGCAATTTATTCCTTTATCCATCCTCCTAAGTGTTCCTGAGTGCTTTAGCACGATAGGCAAATTTAGCCTGTTCAGGTCCACAAGCATAAAAAAAAATCGCTGGAAGTTGAAGGTTTAATTTTGATGAAAATGAAAGTCGAACAATTTTTGTTTGTTAATATGCTCAGGTTTATGTTAGTACTTACTTATTTTAGCAGTGCGGTTTGGGTATCATGACGGTAGAAACAGATTTCCAGTACGTCGGGAAGTGGGATAGTGCTAAGCATTTGTTGTAGATGTCAGTGAGTAATGTGAGGTGTCGGTCATGCAAGTGTTGGAATATTATACGGCTGACGTCGTCTTGCCCTGGCCCTTAATTTAGTCCTTTTTTGAAGTACGTTTTGATCTGGATAGGTGTAAAGGGGGACTCTCGTTGGCCAAATGGACTTACGGAATTCTTCAGGGTGACTCCCTATGAGTTCCTTCAACCAATTTCTAAAATCTTTTTAATGTGACTGAAAATATATATTTACCTAAATAGAACAATTTAATAATTTTGTATATTTTTAACGTTTTTTTTAATATGGCCTAAGATAATAAAATAATTTATAAATTTTAGTATTTTTGTGATGGTCGTAGAAAAAGTGTAGTATGCAATCTGTTCATAAACTTCGCTCCGATCGTGCCTAATAAAACTAAAATTACAGAAACGTCAATAAAGCTACTCATTAAAAGCTAGTGAGTAAAAGCGCGGAAATAATAATATTACGCCACCTTTTTTTGATAATCTGCTACAATAATTGCATACCATAATAAATCCTATGCATCATTTATATTTTGAAGGTTCTCTAGATCGCATAGTTTATACATAATAACTAAAGGACAACTATACATTCTAATTTATTACTTCTCTTCAAACCGCTACAGGCAATGTCTGCTCCTTATGTCATGAGAGTAACAAACTGAACAAATAAATGGTATTAAAATTTTTAATGAGTTTCTTTTCTTTAACATCGTAAAGGAAATACGGATATGATTGGCAAGGAGGTGTTGTTTGTGTATATAGAAAAAGAACGAAGATATGATAACTGACTCCTTATTAAATAAAGTTAGCTTACCTAATATAAGTAATTAGTTAACAATACGTTCATTTTGGATTCAGAAAATTACTTTGTAGAGTGTAGTTCATTTCTAAAAAAACGTTTGAGATAAGAATCATGCTTCATTTCTTTAATCTAATTTGGGTTGAAGTGTTTAGTACACAATTACCATACGTTTGAAACAATAGACAATTAAACTCAAATGACTATAAAAAGGAGACCCTAATATAGAATGTTGACAATTACAAATTTCATAGTAATGAAATGGTACAATAGATCTATATATTTATGTACCTTCTACTTTTATCCATGTCAATAGATAAAAAATACATTTTCATTATATTAGATATATTTCCAATTAATATCTAATTTAAGACTTAGCAACCAAGATGCAATTAAAATTGACAACTCATAAAAAAAGCAACAAATTACTAGTTTTAATTATTAATTTTGCAACTACATCGAAAATGATCACATCAATTAGATTCTAATTGAGCACAATCTCATTTAATAATTAATCAATGATTACCTTAGAGTCAACCATGTAATATGACCATGGATTAAAAAAATTTAATTAACAGGCATAATTTTTTTAATGAGTTATAGTTTTTCCTTCCAGTACTTTATACACGTCTACTGAAATAATCTTCTATTGTGTTGTGTTGATCCTATACATTAACGTGCCATTCCATTATATATTGAAAAATAAATAAATAAAACTCTGATTTTATTTTTCATAGCTTGTTTCAATGAAATTATTGATAGTGGTATAACAGCGTTCTGTTTTTGAGAGTGACTGAATTAAATTAACAATGAAACTGACTTGTTTCTATAAATCAAATATTTACCTTCATTTTAGATCAACATGTTCCTCTTTTTGCATTTGGTCAACAGGGAGCCAAGATTTCGTTATGGGAGGAGATACAAATTTGTACGTTTATTTGGTATTTTTTGAGTATTCAAGCGATTTCAATCATCGAGCGATATATGTGTACTTTTATTTTCTTTCTTTTTGGTTCTGGGTGCGGTTTAAACCCCCAAAACACCCCTTCGCAATGTCGTTGCATTTAATATCACTTTATTGCGTGTATTACTGTTCAAATATCAAAATACGTTTTTTCGCATTTAGTTAGAAAGATATAATAAATAAATAAATAAGTTCCTCTCGCTTATCTCACCACGGTAAGGGAGGCATCGCTATAATCAGATAAGCAAACCAGAAGCCACTCATTTTTTAGGTTAAATAATTAAAATACAACAAAAAATGAGAAATTCATACTTTAATTCCACACGTAATCTTAATAAACAACACAACAGCTGAATTTATTTGTATATTTAATAAAATAAAATATCTGCTGATTAATTTCAGCATAATAGCAAATAAACCTTTCGAAAAGCTATACGATAGTAAATTAATTCTTAATTGATACATAAGCTATACATAAAGTAATGTAATAACAAAGTTTATTTTACCTGTGTCAACAAAATACAACTAAACTAAACTCATGCACATGAATGATTTTATCTTAGAAAACACTAACTGAAGTCAGATGTCTTCTTCCCATTACAAAAACTGTACTTGAATGTTCGTAAATCAATTCATCTAATTTGTGCGCTTAGTAAATACGTAATTTGCACTAAAAAGGTTACGTACTTGCTTGTTGTACTCACAATAGTTAAAATATTATATCAAAATAAATGGCTGTCAAGAACTTCATTTCTTGACAATACCATTAGAAAAAACATCAGGTAAGGTAAGATAATTTCCAGTACTTTTCAATCAGGATCGCCAAAAATTGGCACGTTACAAAGACCAATATAAAATTTTACAATATCTTCATGTACTCCCTCAGAAAAATAAGTTATACTTCAAATTCTATTCGAGTATTCTATAAACGTTAAAGATAATCCTTTCCATAGTGCACACCTTCACTATGTACTGTAGTGTCCCCCAGGTGCCCTATCTTGAAGAGTGCAATTTGAACTTATTTGCAATAATGTAAATCTAAGAACAAAACCATCGCTAAGTGATTTATCTTGACTTTACCGACAATAATGCTAGTATTACTCAAATTAGTTGCTTGCGTTACATGGACTTTCCTGAGAATAATTAAAAGATTAGAATTTATTTACAAGTTTGATATTTAATTACTCGCAAACCTTAAATCTGATCAAACGAATTGACCGTCTAGTGGTAGGTACGCTGTGCTATCTGACGAGGTTAAGTATTGGTTCATGTGGGGCACGTAAACAATGAAACTGCTCAAATTAAAATTAACGAGCTCAACCGTTAAGTTACTATTGTGGGAAGAACCACCAATAAAACCCACTTTATTCATAAATAAGTAATTGCACAAGTACATTAATAAATCACAAAAAACACAATGAAAGGGTTAAGTATATAACAAAACACTATTAAATCAGGTTAAAATGTGTACAAAATGATACCATTAAGAGATAAATAAATAAAACGCACTTTATTTACACAATAAAAAAACCCATGCAGTCACACCCACAATTGTGTTATAAATAATTAGAATAAAAATCGTAATACTAAACATGTGGCCCTTTAAAACCAATCATGCTGGTCTTTAAGTAAATAAGCACATAAAACAATAAGGCAAATTACGGTACATATAAAATACAACAGTAAAATTGCACAGGTGATAATAAGGAAAAATGCAAGGACAAAGGACAAGGAATTTACACGTACACAATTGTTTAGTGACTATTAAAGCACGAAATACATACGTAAAATTACAATAAATTACATATAAAGAGAAATTACAATCCTACTTAACAAACTGGAAAAAAAACTCATTAAAACAAAGCCTTACAGTGATAAGTTGTAAGTAGATCATAACATCGTGACCGATATATAAGGTTGAGTGCTAGAAAACACATTCATTTATACAACAATAAAACAATAACAATAACATTCAAGGTGTTTAATGGTCATCTGGACCCGGGAGTATGTGCACACTCGGCAATTGCACATTACAATTAACAACCGAGCAATATCCTGTACCCGTTCGCCCACATCCACCTCTACACAAATATAAATATAAACAACAATGCTAATTCACACAAATACAAGAGTGAGGGAGCCCTATACTGTCTTTTATTTTAGCAGCCTTTGTAAGGTAACGCTCGATTTTTAATACGTTACATAGACTTGTAGAATTATTTTCTGCCAGCCTTAATTAATAAAAAAATTCCTACTTACACTTGAATTGATCACAGATACAAATCGTTAAGATACACGGTTTAACTTTAAAAATGGGTGACTGTTATTTATAGCTCAATATTTGAAAAACACGTTAAAACTAACGCCCAAAAGAAAAAACAAATTAGCGTTGGCTAATTCAAAAGAAAATGTACACACAAGAAATATTTTAAAGACAAACTGTTTACAATGAAGGTATTTAATTAACCAACTCGATCTGGCTCGATAGACGCTCTAACTGTAATTACCTTTTCCCCCGATTTCAAAACTAACTATAATTATTCCTACAGTCAACCTCCATTTTTCAAAAGCAACACATTAATTAATTTCACATTTCACATTAATTATTGAACGACATCTTAATTTTAAAGATATGCATTCGTCCGCAACAAGCCCTTCATTTAGGTCTCGAGTTTCAACGCACCAAACAAAGATCCCTTTGGATTTGCGCTGTGTTCCGTCGTAATGATTTTTTAAATAAGTGACATTTTTACATCAAGAGCGCGCATATAGAATTTTCAACAATTCGTCACGCCAGTTTCGGCAGACCATGTGTTCCTCTACCCTAATATATGTTTCCTTTTTCTGTTCCACCTTTACTCAAATATAAATTACATAAATTCTCACATTTCTTACCTAAAATAAGATATTCCGAAAACATTAGCAAATTACGACGTATTATCAAGATATTAAAAATCCACTAATTATCTTTTCTATCGCGGTAACAATGGCAATTTGACAAACGTTTATTACAATAATCAAATTTTCGCAGTCCGCTACCTACAGTACTACAGCATTGTGTCAAAAAAAAGAGCAAACATATAACTTTGCTTCCCTACTATATCGCTTCAAAACACTTACAATCTAGACGTTTGTTGGATCTCACCCTGACTACATACCACAGCATTGATTAGAATATCTGGTGTCAAATAACACTCGACCTTCTAACCTACAAAGTGGAAATTAAAAGATATGAAAAAATACATTTCTGTACTCTGGTTGTGTAAAGTATAACAAACAGCTTTTTCCAAATTCGGAGAAGGAATAGTAGAAGATAAAATGTTGCACAAAATCTATATTTACGCTTCAAATTTCCTAGGGGTGCGGCAAGAGAGGATTCCGGCGTGCACATGAGCGTTCCACGGGTGTTGGTTAGCATTGAGGCCAGATTCTACCCAAAATCTACATTTATTTACCAATTTCGTTGGTATTGTGTTACGTTCACAAAGGGATAATCGTAGAAATTGTGGCTAAAGTGCTGTAGCATAGATTAAGGAATTAGCCGGAAGCTCAGTCGGTCGGTTAAGCACTTGGATGCAGAGGCGTTTTGGCAGGAGAAAAGATATACATAGAATTTAAGAAAGGGCACCACTTGATTTAATTTTATATTGCCCCTTTATCAAGAAAAGGGCTACGACCACACAGAACAAAAGAGACAACTAAAATAAAATGGTGAACTAAAGCCACACTGACAAAGGACTATCTAGGACATTGATCGTAGATCACAGGATTAACGAAACCACTTACGATCGTTTAACACCACTTATTTAATGTACCCACTGCAAAATAGCATAAATTTTATAATAGTAATTAAATCTTCGTATCTAACATAAAAAAAAATTATGGAGCGCCAACTCGCAGACATAAATACAATTCTTTCAGGAAATATTCCCAAAACAAAAATCAATAATACATCAGATACAATATATCTACCGAATAAACCACCAGTAATCAACTTACCTTTCAAACAAATAAAAAAACTACTATGAATTTTACTTAAAATTTACATAATCAGTCACAATACGGTCCGGCATCTAGCGTTGACCTAAAAAAACATACCCAAACATGTACATAATTATCCAAAATTGAATACTTGTACACCGATATTCCACGAAGAGCTCTCCGTCGGACTAATTTATCAGTTTCCAATCAACCGGATGCAAATAAACCCCAAATATAAAGCGAAAATTATCACTAGATGTCTACCCCGTTGTTTACCTTAAAAAAAATTATTCAAAGTAGTTACTATGAGCATTACAGACAAAGTGAGCATGAAGCGTTTAGAAAATTCAGAAAGGCCAAGTTCATTACAGATTTGGCAATCACGATGCAAGAATTTAATAAATGCGCAACACAGATTGACACATTTATTAGTAAGCATATGGCTACAAACCAAAGCTTAAAATGAGTAAGCCCTAATTCAAACAGTTTTGTACTAAACAACTATTAAATTGTAATCAGTGAAAAGTAACAAAAATTTTCCAACCCCAATGATCATAAATAAATATGTAATTTGATTTACACAGTAATTGAAATAAATAACTTTTATATACAACCCCAGCAGTTAGCATAATTTATGACACACATTGTACATTTAGACTCAGATAGTAGCGTTCCGTCAGCTAAACAGCTGATCGCTTATACAGTAGACACAGATAGTTCTAACGGTTGAACAAACTACGGTTTGATATCAAAATAAAACAGCTAGAAATTGATAGTTAAAATACAAATTCTACTGCAAAGTTAAATGTAAGTATATGAGAAACTTTCAAATAACCCAAATTATCTTTTACAGGTACAAATGTCTAACCTTACCCTAACGATTACTAAGGAAATGTTTAACAGTAAAGTATAAGCATTAATTTTAGGAATAGGATAATTGCGGAAACACACCAATACAATGTAGCGAGCACCGGAATGTACTTGTTATAAGAATTTCAGTAATGTACAGGTAACGAGAGCCTTGTTATGTAGAAAAGCTAACAAAAGTCACTCACCGTAGGTAAATTTTTGGTGTGCGTGTAGCAAAAATACTTATCCGAAAATAGTCGTAGGTGTAACGTATATTTCTTCAGTTAATGCGGAAGATGCTCAGAAGGAGTAATCGTAAACGGTTTCAATTCAGGTTCGAAGACCCATAACTAATATTTCACACCTCGGATGAATGGTATCCAATTGTGCTGTCAGAAATGGTTTAATTATCTCTTATGGAAGCACGAAAGACGTTAATCTTGAGTAAATGTGTAAAGGACCAAAAAAAAACCTATATAAGACAACTGTGTTAGAATTTAAATCAATACCCAAATTTTTATAAGATATGATCTTTATGCTGTATTAAAATTTCAAAACATGTACACATGCATTTCAAAGTTA
Organism: Vesta saturnalis; assembly: GCA_036346205.1. Classification (NCBI taxonomy): domain Eukaryota; kingdom Metazoa; phylum Arthropoda; class Insecta; order Coleoptera; family Lampyridae; genus Vesta; species Vesta saturnalis. Next base: position 2,549,967 of record JARFJB010002198.1, on the reverse strand, counting down.
TATCTAGTAAATAAGAAAAGAAAGTGAGTAGCTTACCTCTTGAACGAAGCTAAGGTGTAATAGAAACAAAAAAAATTAAAGCCGAACTCAAATTCGAAATCCCAACAGGATTTATTTATATGGAAAAGATTAAATCCAGCAACAGGCTGTGTTAAAATTTTACTTGAAAAGTTCAATCAAATTTTTAAGGAAACCTTTTCCAAATTTTACATTTGCTTCTAACTACGCATTAAATTTCTTTGCCAAAAATGGCGTTTTTCCTTCTTCTCTGAAGGTACCAGAAAACAAAAAAGAAAGCCTGATTGATTTCTACCAATCCAAGAATTTAAAACGGTCACATGTTTGAAAAATTTTCCTATTAAGAACGATTTTATTGGCAATGTTGCCATTTTCCAATAACCTATAGGATGAGTCGTAACTAAAGACCATAAATTTATAAACTAAATTTACACGTATCAATTGCCATAAAATAGATTTCCTCGATTACCAAAAACCAAATTACCTGCCCCATGAATGTTGAGTAGCGTTTAGGCTAAATTTTGCCCGAAACACATGTTGATACACTAATTTCATTTTCACAATGACACAGTGACTTTTAAATTTAATTTTGGAAAGTATTTTAGATAGATCTTTTGCATAAACAGGATAGTTTAGTAATCTAACATTGTTTCTATTTGTTCTCTAGCGTTGCCTAGTGTAGTTACATTTTTAAACCTCATTCTATATGTTTATCTCCTAACTATATTCATGACCACTTTATCTGAAAACCGATTGTATACTGCAATTCTTTATTATAATTTTGAATTAAAGGAGTAAAATTAAGCAATCTAGGAAGCAAGCAATTAAAAGCCACGAGTTTATGCTGCTTACAGTGATTAGTCATTGGTGATGAATCTTTTAGTGCTAGTTTCCTTACGATAAATATCTATATCTAGTTTACTATAATTTCTTATTACCAGAGTATCAAGAAACGGGAGACAGCCATTTTCCTCTATCTCAAAGGTAAATTTCATTGTCGGAAGTTTCTATAAAGTTGTCAATACTACAAATTTTAGTTTAAGGATGGCAAATACATCATCCACGTATCTAATCCAAAGTGATTTAATCCAAAATTGATGGTTAATTTTGAAAAAGGGTTGTTTCATACACAATTATGTTATCCTAAGAAATTCTTCTACTACTGAATCGTCCAAATGGTTTTAAATAAACTAAAGTTTGATATATTGGAACGCTGGGAAACAATGAACAAACGTGGAACGAGATTAAATTTCATGTTCAGTAGGTTCAATGTTTTGTCAATAAATTCATTCGAATTTGAAACTACAGTTGGGCTGTTAGTAGGAGAGATTAGGAAGTTTACTAGACAACCATTTAGACAAAAGATAAGTAGAGGCATTAATACCAGAAACAATGGGTCGCATAGCATTACCTGGTTAACGAATCGTAAGCAAAACATTCTCTGTAGTACCGGATTGAATAGCGTTAGTGGAAACCTTTTTTTTTACATTTTACATTCTGATTAAACCTCCCTAGTTGAAGTAATCTTTGGTAATGACTGAATAAGAAACTGAATCTAAGAGTTTTTTGACTCAAGCAAAACAATCTTTGTTTAAAATTCTTATCTGCTTTGAGATAAAAACCATTTTTACTTGTGAGATCTTTAACAAATCGAAGTTCTGAATAATTTAAATTAAATTTTGGCTTCTTTTGGATTGTTTCCGAAATTTCTCTAACGTACTTGTGGCCATTTTCATTAAGTAATTTAATCTAAGCTTAATACGTCACTATCCGGAGTAACATTATATGTGGCTTGATTCAAAATAATAAATGTGAGCACAAATCAGGGGGATTAAATAAAGGCTCTTATTACTTCCATAACTACAAGGTATTACTGTTTAAAACGAAACGGATCTAGGCTAACATTTGAATACTTGAAGTTGTAGTGATTTTTCCACGTCCTATGTACAGGGTGGGTAAATAATCCAGGTAAGCGGTTGTATCTCTGGACCTGTCAATCTCACAACAATGGCAAAACATTTTTATTATGAATGTGGCCATGAGAAAATGCTGGAAATTATTTTGATGTTCCGTATTTCACTGCTAGGGAGCGCAATTAAAAATTAAATAATAAACTTCCAAATTTCTTCCCAAAACTCCTCTTTGCTTACATCGTTAGAAAGTCTAGACAATTTTACATAATTCTGGTTTAAGGTTCATTGGCGTACCATAATAACAGTGGGGAAGCTATTGAAAGTGCAATCATTAAAATTGCTGTAAATTCAATTTTAGTAAACTAAAGCTTGTTTGAATGACAAATGTAGATATTTAAAATTGCTACACAATAGTTCCTAATAAAGTGCTAGAGGACGCAATTTGTTATAATGTTAGTTTTTTCCATTTTACACCAAAATCTTAAATCACACGGTGTATTTTAGACATCGTATTCGAAAATTTTCAAGAAAAACGTACAAACCACAAGTTGATGTCTTTGCTCGTTTTAAAGTTATAGTTATAGAGTTTGGAGCCGACTTGGACAAATGTTGGTCTCATATTAAAGGGATAGTTGTTGTTAATCGAATTAAAGACCAACAGTGATTTCTAATGTCTATCACCGTCGCTAGGGGGCCTTAAGAATACAAAATAAGATTTTTACACTTTTTCTTTAAAATTTTAATTGCAATGTAGGTATTAATTATATCAAAATCAAAAAGTAAATTAAATTTGCCAGTTATAGCGAACTGAAAGTTTAATTTTAACGTGATTAGGTATTAATGCCTCGATAAATGTTTAAACGTTCAAAACGTCACATTCCAAACAGTCTTCCAATATTGTTCGGGTGTACAAAACTGCTTGCCTTAAACTTTTTACTCTACTTAAACTAATTTTACACTGATATAGTTGGTAGAAAATATTACTTTTTACATATTTTTTTTAGATAAAATGGGCTCAATTAAACACTACTTCAATTAATAAATACCGCTATCTAGCGCTTTGTCTTGGAATGTCTAATCAATATTTAGCGGTAGGCCGCGGAAACAAAAAACAAACTTTTAAGTAACATTGTATAGAAACGTCAAATTTTTATTAGACGTAGTTGAATTCTAGTCAATTTGGTTTGTGAATATTTTTTTATTGCCTCTCACTACTGATGAAGCCGTTGATATGATTGCGGTCTATTTCGACTGCTTTCAAAATGCACAATAGCTGGAAAACAGTATGCTGCCCGGTATCCAGATCGCCATCATTATGGAAGAAGAATTTTTCCACGCTTGGTACAGCGAATACGCGATACTGGTCGTCCTAGGTTTAGGGGTCGTCGCATTGGAAAGGACGGAAGAAAATATTATTAATGTTTTAGCTTATATAGAATTTAATAAACACATAGGAATTAGGACGTTATCTTTATATTTGGAAATAGCCACTGTTCTAAACATATTAAAGGACCACAGGTAAATAATTACAATAGCACATGTTTTTTGATAGACACACAGTTTACTATATGCGACTTACTTTTTATTTTTAGACTACACCCCTACCATATAGTTTTGCACCAAGCCCTAAACGAACATGATTTTGATCTCAGAATAAATTTTTATCAATGGATGTTAGGAATGTTTCGTGAAAACAAAATTCTTTATCACAGATTCTATGGACCGATGAGGCTACTTTTAATAGTGATGGTAGGGTAAACATGCATAATATGCATTATTGGTCTGCTGAAAATCGATATTGGATGCGAGAAGTGCAGCACCAAGGCCAAGCTAAATGTGTGGTCTGGCATTATCAGCGACACAATTATGGGTCTTATTTTTTGATCGTGCGCTAACTGGTAATCTCTTCTTTTTTTAATAAATGAGTTGCCAGTCCTGTTAGAAAATGTGACATTAGGCGAATCATGTATCTAGAATTGGACGGGTGTCCAGCACATTGCTCCCTTAACATACGACACCATATTAACGAATATTTTCAAGAGCGCTGGATAAGAAGGGGAATCCTATTGCCTTAGCCGGTCAGGTTGCCCGATTTGGCGAGTCTCGACTTTACTAATGGGGTCGCTTGGAGGACATTGTATTCCAATGTTCACCGACCACCGGATTTGACATGGAAAACAGAATTCGAGAAGAAAATCGTCAACTACCAGCTGCGGAAATCGAAGCAGCAGTTTTATATTCCCGAACAAGATTGGAAGACTGTTTGGAATGTGACGGAAGGCAGTTTGAACATTTATCGAGGCATCAAATACCTAATACTTTTGGGTTTAAAATAGGATTTCATAGCATATGTAATTTACTTTTTGATTTTGATATAATAAATACCTACATCATTGCAATTAAAATCTTAAAGAAAAAGAGTAAAAACCTTATTTTTATATTTTTAACGCCCCCTAGCGACGGTGATACACATTAAAAATCACTATTGATCCTTAATTCGTTTAAAAACAACTATCTCTTTAATATGAGACCAACACTTACCCAATTTCGGCTCAGCAAAACCAAACTTCGTCAAATAAAGTGTTAAATAAATCTTCATTTCGCTATAACTTTAAAACGACCAAGGATATCAACTTACGGTTTTTACGTTTTTTTTGCAAATCTAATCTACTTCTGGAATCCGATGTGGCAAATATACCTTGTGGTTTAAATTTTCGGAGTAAAATGGAAAAAACTGATATAACAAATTGCTCCCTCTAGCACTTTTATTAGGAAAAGTATTGCGTAGCAATGGGAACGGCAATTTAAAATACCTACATTTATTCTCAAAACAAGCTTTATTTTACTAAAATTGAATCATTAGTTTAGATGTTACTGCAATTTTAATGATTAAACTTTCAATAGCTTCCCCGACTGTTATTATGGTACGCCAATGAACCTTAAACCAAAATTATGTACAATTGTCTAGACTTTCTAACGATGCAAGCAAGGGTATATCTTTATATGGGAGTTTTGGGAGAAATTTATAATTGTATTATGTAATTTTTCATAAAAAAAATTTTCCCATTGTTGTCATATTGACAGATCCTGAGATACAACCGCTTACCTCGTTTATTTACACACCCGGTACATAATTTTAAGAGATCTGCAAAATACACCGTTAACCTATAGAATTGATTCAAATAAAGGTTGAAAAATTTTAACCTCTTACCGCATCACGTGACACATCTAGCGCAATACGCGTGTTCTGTCATGTTAACCCAAACTTACAAGGTAACCGTGTTTGGACCCAAAAAGGTTTTATTGTAGTTAAAACGATAGACTCTCAGATGACGACGATTTTAATTTCCTTTCTATGCGTTGTTTTACGATTTTTCAAGATTGATTTGAGTAGGTATAGGTTCTATTAATTATTATACAACTATACAGGCAAGTTAGATTACCTATACCACAAACTATAGGGATACCGAGGCTTCACCGGACACGGGAATACAAAGGACACGCTCAAAATTTCCCGTGCTAATGGTAAGGGTCTCTTTCATATGTATATTAATACGTTGACAAAAGTGATTTCCTCCCACTATCACATCAGATTTGCCGCCAGATGAAGAAATCGCATTGTAAGACAATTTTTTCGATTTTCGGGAGGTCCGATGTAATTTTTGAAGATAAGTTACAGTGTACTTTGGGTTACCAAAATTCCTGTCGGTTATGCGTTTACCTGCGAATCTTAGTGCTAAATGGGATGATTACCAATGAAATTGCTATTTGTCTGTCGATTAATTTTTAACCTCTAAATCATATGTGCATTTTTGGACATACCGGACAGCATGTTCTGCTCTCTCAGTTGTATACCCGTTCAGTCTATTGCATCCTCATATCTTTTTGTTGTATTATGGTTCACTATTGTTATTTTTCAACTAGATGCCACACAAATATGAAAAAAAGAGTAACCGGCTCTTCCCAGAAGCGAATATGAGGCATGCTCTAAAACAAGTTTTGGAAAACAAGGGATCTTTACGCAAAATAGCAACGTTGAACAACATTACAAAAACCAGACTAACGACTAATGTCATGGCATTCAAACCTCATTTCAAAGATCGTCAGTTCTTTTTGGATGAAATGGAATCCATGCTTTGTCAACCTTTATTCAGATGCCAGAAAATGTTTTATGGCATAACTCATAAAAAATTTGAACAGCTCCCATCAAGTATCCAAATTCATGGAATATAAATAAACAAGTAGGTTAAGGCTTGTTCACGTACTTTTTGAAGCGACATAGTAGATTATCTATAAGTAAACCCGAAGCAACTTCACTAACTACCGATCTACGGTTGACCAATTCTTCGATAAACTAGAAGCGGTTAAGCAACGGTTCAACTTTCAGCTACATCAAATTTCAATCTGGACGAAACGGGTGTAACCTGTTCAAAAGGTTATTGGACGGAAGGCGAAAAACAGGTGAGAGTAATACATTTCTGAATGACAAACTTAACAATTTTAAAGAAAGTGGATAATTAGTAACACAAGTGGCAACAATTTGCGCGAATCTCTTTGCCCCTAATTTTTTATTTCCTCGAATGAGATTCGATGAGAGACGCATGATGCTAGTGTTGGACAATCACGACTTACACATCAGTCTGAATTCAATAAATTACTTCAGACACAATGGGATTACAATTATAATACTGCCTCCACACACATCTAATCGTTTGTAACCATTAGACTATTGTGTCTTTGGGCCATCCAAAAATATTATAGCGAGAGAGTCTATGGATGGATGATGGAACATCCGAATAAAACAATTTTTATCTGCTTGCTTCCTGAAGTATGCTGCAAAGCTTGGGATAGATCGGCAACACCAGAAAACATCAAATCCGGATTTCTCAAGAGTGTAATTTTCTCATTTGATAGAAATAGTTTTCCAGATTGTGATTCATCTGCTGTTTAGTGTCAGACCATCCAGATCCTTCCACAATGGATGAAAAAGGAGATGACGACTTCATTGTAAATGGAATACATTCTTCCGAATCAGTTGCGTCGACATCACGTTGACAAGGTCCCTCTAAATCGACTGCAGCTACATTACATAATGAACCATCGGTTCCTACAACTAGACAACCACCAACGTCGATCGTTTCACCTGAACAAATTACCCCGTATCCACAAGCAAAACCAAGAAAACTATCGAAACATGGAAGGAGCGTCTGAAAGCTATCATTGTTACAGATAGCCCAGAGAACAGAGAAATAGAAGAAAAAGAAAAGTCAAAGCAATCAAAGATCCCGAAGTGTCCTAGGAAGAAAATACTGAAAACATCAAGACCTCCAAATTCTGTTCTTAAGGATTCTCCCATAAGAAATCTTCAAGAGTGATTTCTCATCTAAGTGGGATGAACGTAACAAGAAAGACGGCGGTTTAGCTGAAGTGGAACTTCACGGTTGTTAAAATTTTATCGAAGAGAGGCAAAGTAGAATGAACTTCATTACAAAAGTGCTGAAGAAAGTTGCGAGTGGATTTGAAGTTGAATTGTACAAGCGCTTGTTGCCATCAAACAGATTCCAAATGAGAGATAAAGAATCCTCATACGTTTCCAATGATCAAATTATTTTAGCTCTCCCGGATCCGATTAAAGACATGCGCCTAAGATTCAAGGGTGTGCTCTATTTCAACATTGATTTCACCGCATTTTCTGCTCAAGAAATGTTTTATCTTGTTCTATATCTAGCTAAAGTTTGATTCAAATAAAGTTGGGTATGACTCATAGATGTAAAACTCTATAATAAAATTACATATTTATATCCCTCTCTCTCTCTCTCAACTACATGTAATAGAGAAGGATAGCCATAAAAACATAAATCTGCTGTACAATTCATGTTAGCGCACTAAAACGTGTGTTGTGGTTAAGAAGCAGCATCTGTCAATACTGTCATTTTTTGAAATTATTGTTTATGCGTTTTTGCTTTACTTTTTATAAAAAACAGTTTTTTTCAAAACTATCTACAGCTTGTACAGTGAATTATCGGTAATTTGGTAACATTTTTACATAATTAACATAATTTATTTAAATCTTAAGCGCAGCTCGTAGTTATGAACATGCTTAATCATTTTGAACGGGAACGCCCCATTCGAATCTGTTATGCAGGTATGTAGTACATTATTGTGTAAAATATGGTACTTGGAAGGACTACTTTTACCGCATACATACTTGAAGCATGTGGGGTTAGTATAAATATAGCTAGTGCTATAAAAAAGGCTTACAGAAGCCCAAAATGAAAATAAACCTCCACAGTCACCAGCTAAGCGGAGAAAAAGTATGAAATCTAAGTCCACCCAAGTTGATAACTATGTGAAGGACATGTCTAGTACTACACCTGTTTTTCTATGTATACATGCTACGCTGGCATCATTACAAAAAGAATTAAGCAATAGTCAATTTTTCGATTTAAGTAGATTAAGTTTAAGACGTCTCTTACATTTACTGGAACAATCACATATTGCTAAATATTGATAAATCTAAGGAAAGCGTGAAGAAGAAGCCAATGGGTGAAGGAAAAAGGTTTGTTGTAATTCAGTTACTACATTATAATTCCTAATAGAATAACTGTATTTTTTAGATTTATAGTTGTTCATGCAAGTAATAAAGATGGATTTATTTCCAATGTTTCACTTTTGTTTTCTACAAAGTCACAAAGTGCAGACCATCATCAAGATATGTGTGCGGAGTTGTTTACAAAATGGTTTGAAAATAATTTAATTGCAAACTTAAAAGAACCATCTCTAATTGTAATGGACAATGCTAGTTATTATTTCAAATTTCTAGAAAAAAATTACAAGTAATTCATCGAAGAAGGAAGAAATATGTAGTTTTCTGTTAAAGCACAACATAGCTTATGAACCTTGCATGTTTAAAAAAGAATTACTGCAAATGATGCGATATCAAACGTGTATGAAATAGATGAAATAGCACACAAATGTGGGCATAGAGTACTGCGGTTACCACCATATCACTGTCAATTTAATCCATTTGAACTGGTGTGGGCAAACTGCAAAGAACACTACAACAAAAACATAGGAAGACATAATTCCAAATTTAACGATGACCATGTAAAAGAAATATGGATGGAATCCTTGCAACGAATTGATGGAACATATTGGTAGAAATGCATTAAAAATGCAGAAGTGTCTATGTAAGAGTGGTGGGAAGTTGAAAAAATTTTGAAGTGGTGCAACCATTAATTATATCTAACGATCCCACTTCTGAGAGTGACACTTAGTGAATAATTTTTTTAATTGAAATGTTTTAATTCCAATGTAATATAAATATTCTAATTTTTACATAATATATTGATAACTCTAAAGGTATTGTAGATTTAACTTGGAGCAATATGAAATCTATTTAAACTGTGTGCTAATTTAAAATATTAAACATATATAATTTCGTTGAACTTCGAACTACATTACACTTTCTTCTACAAATGTATCGATATTTATGTTATCGTAAAGTATCTACAAGAATTATGTCGATTACAAAGCAATAATTATGCTTCTAGAATGGATCTTGAGAGTAACAAACTAATTGCAATTTTAATCAATTTTTCGACCTGAAATGATTTAATTTATAATAAACAAAAAAAGTATTTGTTACAAATATATAGGTTATATATTATGATGACATGTAATTATAATCAAACCATGTCCTAAGTTATAACAATTCACTGTCGCAGCAAAATATTTTTGACTCTATCAATAAAATAAGTGGATATAATAGATAATTTTTCTAATTTGAAACATAAAAACAATTTATGGAAATTTATGTGAAGACATCTGCCGATAAAAATATTAACTAAAAGATACTTTGCTGATTTAATGAAAACTTACGTCGCCTAAATCTTAGTTCGTGTAATTTTAAGAATGAGTCATACCCAACTTTATTTGAATCAAACTATATACTACAAAATAACGAACTTTTAAGTGTATTTTAATAAAGCACTTTATTTCGATTCTATCCTCAGGTGATGTCCAGTCTTACCCCGTACACGGGGATGGTTCGGACAAGTGCACTCGGTCAGGTACGATATTATGGTGAACGAAACCCTGCTTGATATCTTAAATTGAATATTAAAAAATTTTTTAAAAATTTAAGTGTCCAGACTAACCCCCGCCCCCTTACATATATTTATTCCCTATATTTATTAGTAATGAACGGTGGTATCGATTTATTACGGTAGCAGGGGCGCTTAAGATTATGTTGGTTAAATCCGGCAGTGACAAGAAAAACCAATAAAAAAGACTAAGAGAAGCTGGTATTACAGAAGATGCATACGTAAATTACCATTGCAAAAAGAGATAGAGACGAAGTATGCGAGATGAGAATAATTTAGAATTCTTGCGTAATCTTACCTAGTTAGTTATTATTTCTTTTCATTTGAATATTTTAGGACATAATCACTGAGATATTCGTTTCAAAATTAGAATATTTACTCTCAAGAATCCTGTTCGAGATTTTAATGAATCAGTTTCATGATAAAAACCTACTTTTTTTGTAATTTTCAAAATAACTTCTGACTTATTTTAAAGTTATTTAGTGTAAGGTATTTACAAACACCTCATCAACAAATAAAAAGTTGATTATACGAATTTTATATGATTACTAAATATGGTATGATTAATAATAACCTGTGGTTTAATAATGGGAAGTTGCAAAAAATTTCCATTTAATAATTAGGATTAATTAACAGCGCGTGTTTTATCAATAGATATGTATTATTCTTATTTGAATTGAGTAATAATGATTATATTTAAACTTTAGCTAAACTTTATTTGTTTATCTATTAAAGGAAAATAGCACGTTTCAATTATCAACATTAAGTTGCACATAACAATAAAGTAGGACAAAAATTTACTTTGTTTAATAAATACAAATTTGGAGCAAACCATTTTGATAATTATTTTCAGTCGTCAAGAAAATACAGAGATAAATGTTTATTACATAACTGTTTTTGTTTAATAACATTCGTGTTTGTGTTTGTGGACAAGCTGTATTGATTATACATGTAAATAAAAAAACCTATGAATTTCATCATAACAAATTCTTAGCAAATTTTACAACGAAACTTTTTTAATTTCATGGATTTGCTACAAATGTGATATTTTGACGTAAATGGTTCAATTTAAATATCAAATGTAAACATTTATTAAATAAGTAAAAAAAAACACTTTGCTCCGCTTTTTTACTGACGTTTCGACAATTTGATATATACTTGATAATCGAATTGTTTTTTATAAAATGTAGTACTATTCTTAAATTTAAAGAATGGTAAAATAAGTTTGTGAAATTCTAAACTCAATCAACTGTACTGTAGTAAAGACAATTAGAGCAAGCAATACATTGTTGGCTAATTTGGTAAAAAATAAAACCGAAAACATTATAGGTAGCCTTCTTGATGTCTTCTAAGTTTTTCAATCGGTATTTTAAAAAATCATATTGTGCATCCCACAACATTTTTTTCTACAATATAAGAAAATAAAAAATGGCGGAGTTGAAATCTTCAAAAGTTGCGCACTGCTAAATTAATAAAAGAAGTAGTGTCGTAAAAGCCAAGTTAAATGTGGCAAGGTAAATCCCTAAAATTAACAATTCTTAATCTCACTGATTTATGGTTATTTTGAATATTTCATTGTTACAGTATTGCTTAGAAAATATGTGTAGTATTATCTGAATGACTACAGAAAGAATAAGCATTTTTATGAAATACCTGTACACATAAAGGGCTTCATCCTTAACAATCCTCGAATTTTATTGCGTTGTAAAAAGGTATTCTTATACTTTCTGTAATAATATCATTAGTTCCTTCAAGAACCAGGGAAATAAAGGACGTTGATCGTACGATAAAAAAAATTTTAAAAACCCATAACCATTTTTTATTTAAGAATGCATATAAAGTTATATTCTTAGTGTGCCTTTTGGTGAACTAATCTTAATAAGATTATCAAGAAGGTAAATGTGTTTCAAGAAGAGACCAGGTCTGGATTTAGGATCTGTCGTGTGGGCCCTACCAGGAGTCTGGAGGATAGTGACCTCAGGGTAAAGAGTTCTCTTCTTGTATTCGAATTTTAAAGTGTTTTTGTTAAAACCTCATAGATAAAGGGAGTTTTTTTACAACATTAAGATTGTATAGCATGGTATTAGAAGTACTTACTGAGCAAGAATTAATAAATATGAAAATGTAAACTCATAATTAAGATACTTAGCTTTTTTATTAATTTTTTACAAATTTAAACGTTCCGAATATTCAGTAAATGATAATCGTTTTTGAGAATTGTGTAAGATTGCAAATACGTATATTATGGTGAAATGCAGTTATGGAATATTATCTTATTTTAGTAAAGATCTTTAATTAAAAATTATTATTAATTTTACTAAATACATAAATAAAAAGTTTACCTTGAGTAGGATTTAACCTAATAAGATCTTTAATTGATTATTATTAAACCGCCTTGAAAATGACAAATCAGAACACCCTCTAACGGACG